>JAZDUA010001008.1:0-283507 GCA_038098605.1 Gryllus longicercus | reverse complement strand
ATAATCTTTCATTATTTTACTTTTTAAATATTATAAAAGAAAACGTTGAAAAAGATCCAGCTAATACTAACTCATTCATTAAAATAGGGATTCATAAAATAAAAACCGACAACATTTGCATAATAATGTATTCTTTCTTTTACAGAGTAACGTAGCTTTTCATACAAAATTCCACAAGAGTTCTCAATACCCTTCGCGCGATATGAAAGTAATCTGCAGTGACCCACATCCCACGGGGAGAGCACAGACGCTGTCGCTTCTCGGCAAGAGTCGCACGTTGGACATGGCGCAGTGCTGCTCCCCCCCGCCGCCACGCTCCCCACCCCGCTTTCATGATCCTCTTCCCCGCATGCTCCCTGCCCCGCTCCCACTCCGATCCACTCTCCCGCCCGCGCTGCCAGTATGCTCCCCGCCACGCTCCACAATACGCCCACACCCAGCCCGTTCCCCGCCCGCTCCCCGCCCACTCCTCGACCCCGCTCCCCGACCCCGCTCCCCGACCCCGACCCCGCTCCCCGACCCCGCTCCCCGACCCCGCTCCCCGACCCCGACCCCCGACCCCGACCCCCGACCCCGACCCCCGACTCCGACCCCGCTCCCCGACCCCGCTCCCTGATTCCACCCATCAAACCCCGATCCCCACAGTTCCCCACCCATCTCCCTCATTCCCCACCCCGCTCCCCGTCCAGCTCCCCGCCTCCACTTCCATAATAATCTTTCACATACGCTCCACGACCCGTTCCTACACCAACCCCTCTCCCCGCCATGCTCTCGTTTTTGCATCCCCCCGCCATCGCGTTTATGATCCTCTTCCCAGTCCTCGTTCCGCTCCTCGCCCCGCTCCCTGCTCGCTCCCCGCGCACCGCCCCACACCGCTCCCCGCCTCTCTCCCACTTCCCGCCTCACTCCCCGCTTCCCATTCCGCTCCTTTCGCTACTCTCCGGCCCCGCACCGCACATCTCATCAGCGCCGTCACCCACCCCCTCCACTGCCCCTGCCGCGCCATCCCCAGCACCCGCGCCCCGTGGCCCGCCTCCTGACCCCACTCCCCCCGCCCACTCATTCGGAATATTTCGCCCCGCGCGCTCCGTCGCAGAATTTACTGTCTCCTCTCGCGATTTATTGCCAAACTTTTTAGTGCCGCCACCGGGCCCAGGTCTGCGGAGACCCCGCGCCCCCGTCGAACCCCGTCCCCACCCCACCTCCTCCCGCGCTTGGGACCTCACGGTGAAGAGGTCGCCGTTTGCGGAGTAACCGTACAATAACCGACCGGCGCGTATATATATGTAGGTTAGGATTACGGTGGGATGTTCGGGGCGGACTTAGAACCCGGAGCGAAGCAGACGGCGACTGGAGACGGCAGTGTTGCGAGCTGTAACCCTGAAAAGTTTGGCGCAAGTCGTAAATCTTTAGAGAACGTTCCTTTTTCCGTGCCCGCACTCGCTAACTCGACTGCAATATCAGTTCGTCGCGAGCTGTGTTGTTGACGGGGTCGTGCCGTCTCCTGTCTTTGCAATGTCGCGACATCAGCGTTTCCTTAAAACACTCCCGAGTCAGTTGAACGATGTGCTACTGAAGGCATTTCCGGATCCTTTTTCTCGTTAAATTGTAGAATGATAAAGGAAACGGACTTCTTAAATCTTCAAATCTTTAAATCATGTTATTTTAGTTTCTGGAAAAATAGTCGTAAAGTCACGTACGAACACCTTTTCTGTGATTTATCTTCATAAAAATGCCAAAAGAATTGATTTTTTTTATAACCGAGAAAGAAGCAATTCAATGTGTTCTTTCTTGTGATATATGTGTCACTATTGCTATTTCTATACAAACATTCTACCTTGTATTAAACATTATAGGCTTTTTCTTTCTAAGATAGATCTTCTCGATAATGCAGTGTAGAGATGCTCAGAAAGAGAGAAAGCAGTAAAAGCAAATCACTAAGGAAATTGGGTTAAAATTTGTGGTAAACATGTTTAGATGTTCAAAAAAGTCAAGTCACGAAGCAAGTGGTTAAACTTCAGGTTCAGAATCCAGATATTTTAGTGATTGTAAATAAATTGTCTGTAATTGTACTCAAAAGAGTTGTGAGTAGTTTACGGTTAATAGAATGGAGCATCAAACTGAGTAATAAAATAGATTTATTTCAAGTTTCTAAAAAAATATGCCATATTATTATTAAGACATTATGATTCTTTTTAAGGAATAATTTGATATATTGATGTAGCATTGTTCTAAAGTGCAATGATAATAAAATATACTAATTGGAATATTGGCACCTGCGCATCTGAAAAGATGTGAGAATACATGAGATCGGCATTCATCTTTTTTATTAATGCAAATTAATTATGGTACTTTGCATTAAATAATGAGATGTGATTCATTCACAACACAAAATATTTCCTTGTTTGTATTTGATTTTTAAGAAAATAAGTTCCAATACAAATACAGAAATATAAAAACCTCGATAATACATTGAGGAAGTATTAATTGTTCTTATATTTCACTTGTGGTATAGAAAGTATGATAAATTGGCTGTTTATTTAAATATATTTATGGCTTGGTAACGTTCATTTCGGACATAACGAGCGTTCTGTTCCGGACGAAATTGCAAGATTTTTTGTCGATTGTACCATAATTACATTTCAAGTTATCTAATAAACTGTGAATTTGAAGGTAGAAGATGCAATAGTGATATAATAATACGATCTGTAACACATATATGATGCAAAATTCAGTTTTATGAGAGCTGTGAGCTCCAATATTAAATATTACATCAGAAATGATATGAGAATAAATCCCCGGCATTAAAAATTAAATCAGTTTTGTCCACATTTCTTTACTCCAAGAATGTTTTCAGTATAAAGGAAGAACATGTTATCTTGTATGTGTTGGTTACACCTATTATTTGGTCAAAACAAAAGTATTGCCAACACAATTAGCATTTATGTGCGCTTTGTTTGAAATCGTTTCACGGTATTACACTGGACGTGGTATTAACCTAAAAATATCTAAATGTTCTTTCCACCTAAAACGTGAATGAGTCAATTAAAGAATTTGTTCAGCCTTTCTTCGTGAGTTACTCAGTTGAAAGCAGCAATCGAAAGAGAAAGATTGCGTTTACCAACATCAGGGTGTTCGTAGCCGCCGCCGTCTGGGGGACCCGTAGGATTAGACAGGGCAGGTCGGCTGCAGCGAACAGTGGTTTGGAAAGCACCAAAATGTGCACGAAAAGCGACAATTGAAAACTAGTGGTGCAAACACAGCACGTATATTCACACAAAATTCTTAAAAGTACTCAAATTTTCAAAAAATTGTACATGACTTTAATTCAAAATCTATCATTAAGAAACCGATTTCAGTAGAGTAAAAACCTCTATCTTCATAATTGTAGTTGTAGGAAGACGCCGAAAATGTTTTGAATTTTCGCAATTTTTGAAAAACAGGGCTTTCAACAAACAAACACCAATGCATAACGAACTGCACCAAAACCTACAACAAAATTTAATCAAAATCTATGAAGACATTTGTTTGTAAACTTCGAAAATGTTCCAGAGGCTTCATGAAAAAGTATGCCCTCAATTAAAATATCAGTTTTAAATTTAAGGGGCCGCGACACCATAACAATTGGGAAGTATCAATTTGGGAGAAAATCAACATACAATGTAGGCTTTCACGGCCGGTTTCCACATCAAAATCAGTTGTTTCCGGGCTTGAAGGCCGTGGCCCAATGGAAACTTGTCCATACGTTTCGCCTGCAACTGTGGCAGTCAACGCGGCGCTGCCAACTAGGACACTTCGCCCCCGCCAGCAACGCCACTGAGGATGCCTGCCACAGTTGCAGGCGAAACGTATGGACAAGTTTCCATTGGACTACGGCCTTCAAGCCCGGAAACAACTGATTTTGATATGAATTGGGAGAAAATCGTCTGAACGGTTTAGCCTCTAGAGTTGTTCACCGACAGACGGACAGACAGACGTTTTGCGTCACTCGATTTTTCGGTATCAAGGACACACAAAATATGGATTCTGACTACACTAAATGTTAGATATTTTTCTAAATTTACCAACTGGATTTGTCGACATTTTCTCTACCAGGGCCCAGTAATAAGAGTTTTTCTGCTGAAAAATCGCAATTATTTCGCACACCATTGTATAACTTTCTCTCTTCTCCGAAAAGAGAAAGTAAATATCTAATGTAGTTCAAAGTCGGTAGTTGCCGCAAAAATATTGTGATGTTTCATTATGAAGAAGAAGAAAAAAGTAATCTTAAATTTGAAAAAAATCAATACTTTTCGTTTAAGCTAGCGGGAATGTTTTCATCACTTGTTGAATGATTGCTCGTTAGCAATTTATTTAAGAAATAATTTCTGATAGAAGATTGGAGATAATGATACACTCTCAAATTGTATTTGTTAGAAAGTGATTGAAATCAGCATTTACAATTATTATAATTTAATAGATTTTCCATCCCACATTTGTACTGACAAAAATTATGTAGGCTTTTATTGATGTGCGAAGAAGTTTGAACCTATTTCGAGTATTTCTGTGATCTTCAGTGTTTCAACTATTAGAAATTAAATGTTAAATAAGTAAATAGCAATAAGAATTAATGAAAAAACACATGAGAACAATTAATGCACTGTTTTGATAATACACAATGCAATATCCATCAAAGTAACTTCCTCCTCCTACTCATATCCATTAGTACAAAACATTTCTATGGCAGTAATGTTTAATTGTGTAGATAAAAATACGTTTTTTAAATTTTTAGTGACCAAATTACATTAGCGCAAAAGTATGCCATTTTCCACTTCTTGTAATGTACATTTTAAATAGCATACATTTTTAAAGAGGCAGGTCGAGGAGCTTTCTAATTATTTGAAGTTTGTACAAACTGATAATAAATAATTGTTTTTCAAACACATTTTCACATGCGCGTATTTGCTCCAAATTTTCAGGTCAGTGCGCAGCAGCAGGGGCGGCGGCAGCGGCAGCGAGAAGCAACGCTGGAGCGATGGGGGTGGGGGGGAGGAAGAGTTCGTGAGAGCGTGCGCACATGACTCCCCACCCCACCCGTTCGTCCTTCCCTCCCCCTCCCCTCCCCGAGACGATGACGTTGTCACGAAGCAGCCACCGCCTCCGCGCGACTCGGCTCCGCGCTCTCCGCCCTTGTTTCAGCTCCTCGCCACCGCACAGTGGCGCCAGAGAGGCGAAAAGTGAACAAAAAGTATTTTTGAAAATGAAAAAACACATTTTCTAATTAAATAATGACTAATTCAATTGTTTAACCTCCAAATGCTTAATTATATAACCTCAAAATCAGAACTTTCATCATGTGATTTTTCTTCCAGAAGTGTATTTCTATTTGACGTCATTAACATTGGTGTAACTTCTAGGTCAAATGACTTTGTTACAATTTTTCCTTATTCCATTTCTGAAATCAGTGGGTCAGAGGCAATTAGTACCTTGCAAAGCACTTACTTGTTAGTTTGCTTTCTGGATATTTTTATGGTGAAAATTTCTCTATATTTTTTCTTCGTTTTTTTTATTTTCATTGTGTTATATAACATCACACAGATTCCACAGTACCAGATCATGAGCGAAGAATAAAAAAAAAGAATGTTGTAGGTAGAAAGGCTAACAAAACTAGGTGTGCATCATTATAAACCTCAACGCAAGTACCTCAACTGAAAATGGGGAGAACATGGGCAAACTTCGATCAATGTTTAAATACTAGATGCATTCTAAAATGAAATTCACTTAATATCATAGCCCAGGAATACCCAGAAGGTAACTAAAAGACAATATGAAAAAGCGGATTTAAACATTTCATTCCGTCGTGATACGTAAATTTCTTCTTGGAATTCCCAAATTATTACTTAAGAAATACGTATTTTACTAATTCGTATTTAAAGTACACACCTTGAAGTAGTGAATCCATAGCATATACGATTCTTCGAGAGAGCAAACTATTTACATAGAAAAACACATCTCTCTTCTTAATGCGAGAACGAAGTGCGCCGCGCGACACCTGTGCGCAAGTTCACACTTGCATTGAAAGGAGTCGCAAAATTCCCCATTTATTTCCTGATTGAGAAACGACGCAGGAGACATTTTGCCACCCCTTTCATATGAAATGAAGCATATTTTGATTTTGGACTTTGTGCCAATATTCCCTCTTGTCTGTCCCCGCTGTGCGCAACCGCCGCCCACCGCGCGCCAGTTGTCGTCCAATTCATGGCAGTTGTGGACCCATCACCGATACCATGTTCTTCTGTACGAGTTCGCCCACTTGAACAGTTCTATTCTGCCGACTCCTCTTCTCACAGATACGCGAGACATCTTCAGCGGCAAAGAGCTTGTATGGCGCTACAAGTCATCCCATTGTCATTACCTCACTCACTCTCCGCACAAGTGACTTCTATCCTTCTGAGGAACCTTTTTCTTATTATCGATTTTGCTTTGAGTTTTCTGTACTTAAGTATCCCCATCTTCTTCTGCGCGACTCTTTTGGAATAAGTATTACATTCGTTCATCACAGTAGTAATACCTTTGTTTCCTACCTGTCGACATTGTGAAGAAATGAATAGTTGGTTTGTCACGATCAGGACTGACAGGAAGCATGGGTAAACTCATAATTAAATATGGGGTAATTATATCGGTGACTGCTATTGATACATGCCACAGGACATAACTGAGAAGTCTCTATGTAATCTGGGATCTACCTTCTAAGAAGAATGGGATTCACTCGATAACAGGCGATGAGTAGCAAGGCTCTATGTTTTGTATAAAGCCTAGAGCGGTCATCCAGCTTGGAAAGAAATTAATAGGCGGCTAAGTATTCCTACATACATCAGTAGGGGGAATCACAAGCACGAAATAAATTTTAGACCGCAGAGAACAGATGTTGGGATATTTTCTTTCAAATCGAACGATAAAAAGAATGGAATAGATTGCCTGCAAAAACCTTTGAACAATTTCCTCGAAGCATTCAACAGTTCAGGAAATGCATTTAGGATATTACTAAGTAAATGAGGGACTTAACTAAGAATAGTAGGTTATAAAGCGAAGGATAAGCGATAATATGAAGTGAGGTATCCTGCAGTGTAGATCAGAGAAATAATGAAGGAAGTGATTTAAGGGTCGTAATGAAGTTAAGTGCTGTGTGGTCTTAACTGAACAAACATTCAGTGCGGAGTTAGATTATACAAGTTTATTTTTCTTAAGGTAATTTAATGTTATATGAATCAGTCAGTTTCTATATTATTATTATTATTATTATTATTATTATTATTATTATTATTATTATGCTATTATTATGCTATTATTATGCTATTATTGTTAGACTTGTTGTTACTATTGTCACTATGGTTATTATTGTACCATTATTATTATTACTGTATAATTTGCATGTTGGATATGGTATCATATTTACGTAATTATCTGCTACCGGATTATACCCAATTGCAGTTTGAATAAAATTATTATCACTTATTATTATTCTTAATAATTCTTAATAATATTATTATTATTATTATTATTAATAATAATATTATTATTATTATTATTATTAATAATATTATTATTATTAATATTATTGTTATTATTATTAATATTATTATTATTATTATTATTATTATTATTATTATTCTACAGACGTTCTCATAAAGCGGACCGCCTCGTATGTCATACTCGTCCCTTCCGAGTGTCTCTCCCCTCCAGAAGGCCTTTTCCGAGATGCTCACACCTCCGACACTTCCGTCCCAGAAGGCTCTCTGCATGGAAGAGGCGGGCTGCGTAGGAGGAGGAGGAGGAGGCGGAAAGATAAAAAAAAGAAAGGCGAAGAAATGAGAAGCGGCCACATGACGTCTGGCGCCACCCCCCTCTCCGGCCTGCTGCGTCTCTCGGCCTGCGAGTGCCAACTTCACCCCGCTGGCTCCAGAAACCCCCATCGATTCCAGGGAGACCTCTAAAACTGCTCTTCACATGAGGCTTTTTTTTTCTTCTTTTTGTTCGTTTTCAATTTCTCTCTTTTTTTCTCGCTCTCTTTTTCTCGTAATTTTTTTTTTCGTCTCCGGCTGTGATAATTCAATATGAAAGTGTACCAATTCCTTTCTGCGAGGAAAAGGTTTTTAGAATTCACGTAAAAAGTAAGAAAGGGAACACGTACCGAGCTTCCTTAGGTAAATGAATTCACTCCAGCGGCGCTGTAAACTGAAAAGAATAAATGCTTTTGCATTCTTAAAAAATCGTAAAAGAAGCATCGAGAGTTGGTCGAAGATTCGGCATGTAATTTCGGCTGGTTCCATCTGTGAACTGTTCATTGAACCGTATTAGCGGTTCTTTCTCTGGAAGTGCTTTTCGGAAATTAAGTTACAACTCATTCATAAAAGAGTGGAAAGAAACTGAAAATAAGCAGTCGTAGAGAAGTAGTAACAGAAGAGAATATGAATATTTTAAATTGAGACCGAAACTGTATTTAATTTCATTTTCTAGAATGGAATACAAAGAAATCTATACAAACGATATACTTCAATAATAACACACTCTGATAAAACCGTTACAATGAATAAACTTTTCAAACAAAATTCTATAACATAAATAGTTACCGAAGTATTCATGTTGTACTCTACAACAGAGTCATTTTCATTAGTACTTAGTTTCATTAGCTTCAACGACAAATTCCACAAATCCACAAAGAATTTCATTTTAATCAAGCATGTAACTGATGTTTCGTTGGCTCACAGATTAGATGGCGTATCGTAACAGACATATTTCACATTGCAATAGAGTCTGAAGAAGTTTTTGTTTCTCAGTTAATGCTCTATTTTTGTGCGCAATATGTGGATAATTTACATCAATATGTCTGCAGGAGGAGAGTATTTAGAAAATGCTTACATTCAGCTTATTTATCTTGAATGCATAATACATGTAATACATGCTAAAATAGACCATTAATTAGTTGATTACTAACAAAAAATATTTTACGTATCCGATTAAAATATTTTACGTATCCGATCGCATTTGCTACATTTTGAGCTTAATCTCGTAAATAGAAGTAGGCATAATGATCATATTATATTGATGGTATTATATTGATGATATTATAATGATGGTATTATATTCATTTCGACGGCACATTGAATGCCTTGGAGGGTATATTTGAGTTGATAATCGGTGTCTTGCGAGAGAATGGATGATATTCCTGAGAGAATTAAAAGTGAAGTTGCAGAATACCTACTACCCAGTAATTCTAATTTAAATATTTAAAAGATTACAAAATTTTCAAACAGAAAAGGAAATATTAAGAACGTGTGCGAGGATGTTGTAATAGCTTATTTTGCTGTGAAAGTAAGTATCAATACGTAATGCGGGTTTTAGGAATGTATACGAAAGGGTGTATTATACTTTGTTATTCGGTAAGTATTATCAGTAAATGTGTTATTTTTATTAATAAATTATTAATTATAACCGTTTCCATGTATATTTGTTAAGTTCATAAAAAATGATATTTTTGTAAGCGTCTTATTGTTCAGTTCGGCGGCAACAGAGATGTTATTGTTTATCGTGAGAATTGATAGCTATTTCATTACAGGGCTGTAATAAAGAACCATGTTCGGATTCCCGACAAGTAAGCGAAAGCTTCAAAGCTCTTAAGGAGGTTCCTTAGACGGTTGTTCGGGTTGCCTACAGCACTCCCGCTTTATAATATCACAATTTCTTGGAAAATGATGTCCCTTGCATAGTTGCGTCTTCATAAAGCTTTCCAAGAAAGCTTTCTGATCCTTTGGCTAGAACGAGTTAAGATTTGCTCAATATTAACCTGGAAAATGTCATCTTTTAAGTTGGAGTATTGCAGACACCTTCCGTGGGTCTTCTCTCATGATTTTGAATTGAATTGAATTGAATTAATGCCTTATTTTACGTGGCGAGACTCAGGCCATTAGGCCTGCTCTTCCGTCTGGCCACGTAAATTTCGCTACGCTCCTTTCACCAACTAGCAGAGAAAGGAGGTATTTCTTGGGCGAGAAACAGGCGATTTGAATTTAGCTCAGAGGCGTCATTGAGGATCTTTTACATGCAAGTAAATCTACTAACATGGGACAGCCGGCTTTACTTCCCCTCCGAAGGAAGGCGTACGAAGGATTTTTTCGCCCTGAAAAATCCACGGCTTCGATCGGGTTTGAACCCGCCAACTTGGGTACAACAGTCCGAAACTCTAACCGTTACACCATCGCCGCCGCCGAATTTGGGTGTTTCTCTGAGGGCGTTCGTTTTGGAAGACATCTTAATCGTAATTCGTGAAGAGTGTCATATGAGTAGTCCAATTTGTTGACTGATTTTCCGGTTTCGGCACGGCAACTACTATGGTCATTATTCCCATAGTGCATGTTGTATCCCAAGAGGCGGCGGTGCCCTTCCTCGCTGGTATGCGAGATCCGGTGACGACTTACATGTCGACGGTTGGTTAGTTGATTAATTACCGATTGCGGACGCCTCAACTGCTAAGTTCATTAGTCACGTGAGTGTAGTTCATATTTTTCCTCGGGAGGTGAGGGTGATCGCCCCTCGCTGAATGGCCAGATCCGGCGCCGACCTACCGTCGGCTAGTGGTGTTTTCTCTAACCAGGTACCTCCCACTAGCGGGGCACCGCCTCAGCCGGGACAAGCTCTAAGCTCCCGACTGACTCCCTGACAAGTGTAGTAGTGTCGTGCATATTAGTGTGTGTGTGTGTGTGTGTGTGTGTAAGGGGTGAGAACAGGACAAGGAAAAGGAAGGAAATATCGCGCGCGGCACTTGGCCCATTTGTTAGGATACTGATCAGGCATTCACCTGGTAATGATAGGAAAAACCACGCAAAACTGCCGATCTGAGCAGCCGACGTCTAGAATTCTCCTTCGGACAACGGCAGAACTCAACCTAGCTCATAAGCTAGTGTCCAAACTCCTGCCACCGCTGGGATTCGAACCTAGAACATCCCGGCTATAGGCACAGAAGTGAGATCAGTTCATGCTTAGAGCGACCTCTCCATCTCCCAAGTGATTTTCACGTCGACGGGTTCCACTTTCCAGTATCTCCTCCAGAAGGACACTGCCTCAGCCGAGACCAGATCTACGCTTCCGACTGCTGTCGTGACATTTGTTCTGTGCAGTGAACGTGTCTATAAGGGGAGGGAGACGCTTGAAGGATAAATGAAAAAACTCGTGCGCGGTCTGTTGTTCATTTTTTATGGTACTGCTCGGCATTCGCCTACTATTAATCGTAGCTACCAAAAAATTCATCACGCGTGGATCCACGGGGAGGGAAATGAGGGAAATTTACCCCTCTAAGGTTTTTCAGTAACTATTAGTTTTCATTTGTGACGAAACATTCAAGCAAAAATATTTTCGGCAAACATCAAGCAATAACATATATCATTAGAAGCAATAAAATCGTATCGCAGCCTTAGATGAGTGTAGCCTGCTATTACTTGCGCTTCTTTTCTTAAAAGATGGATTGAAGAAATACGAAATACAGCGCGGGAGTATTAGTAACAAAATCGGCCACTAAATTTTATGAAGCTATCTCTGGAAATTAGTCATGCATTCGCAACTTTCTCAATAATTTGCTTTCTAGCTTTTTTGGGAATTCAAGGTATATCTCGGTGATGAGTCTTCATCTGCATCTGTCGTTCCTTTAGATTTTTTTGAGAAAATCACGGCAACGACAATCCCAAAATTTGTGTCTGGATTCGCCCCCTGAATTCTACCGATCAGAGCAGCCGGCCACTAGGATTTTCCTTGCTACCTTATCTTGTACAGTTGAAAATCCCCCACTCTCAGGTCTCGACCCCTTAGAACTCTTGGTGCGAGTCACTGCAGTGGCTACAGGTGCTGCCCTGAGAATCTCACCCAGTATGACCGTCAGTTTAATTTTTAAAAAATTGAAATGTTCAAGATTATTTTTGATTCGAACAATATAACAAATTAGTATTAGTTTTCTTAAACGATGAATTGTCCATAAAAAACTATCAAGCATTTTTTATTTGACGGTTAATTAGAATAAACAACTTGAGAGACACAAGGTTTTTCTTATGTATACTTCACTCCATCTGAATTGTTCATTTGATACATATACGTATGAGAAAATAAAGTTTTGTAAGGAATGATTCAGACAGCCTGCGCGACCATTTTCGATAGGAATTTCGTAATTGTTAACACCAAAGTTGAAGAATTTTAGACTAGCTAATTATATGGGTCGAACTAGTCATTATCTGTATGAGTATTTTAAAAATAGGCTGCTTTGTTTGGTCGCTTCCTTTGCTTTCTCCAAGTCCAGGTGGATGCGGGAGTAAAAGTTTAAACTATTTTCCTAGACTACGGATCGGGAGCCCCGCGCGATACCTCCCTTTCTGTTCTATCCTCTCTCCCCCATTCTTAGACTCTGATATGAAGCTGATCTAACTTATAGAACAAGTCTCCTTCGATTCTGAAAAGTCTCCCGAGGGAAGTCGTAATTATGGGATGTGAGGTCACAATTGTGGCATCTGCTAGTAGTAAAGGTTAATGAAAGGGTCGCCTTTTCAGACACGTTTGCAAAAAGCAATTGTAATTGTACGTGACGTAATAAATGCCAACTTCCTGTTGACTACACACAGAGTACCAGGTAATATAAACGGCCACTCCTCTTCTCAGCGTTTATAGTCGTAGGCTTACCGTCCGCTTGCGACGAGATATATGACGCCGCTAGTTTTGAGACTGAGAGATCCAGGAAGGTGGAACCGTCGTGATAAATGCCCGGCGTTATAAAAGAGAAAGGGCGAAACCCGCAGGCAAAATCTTGCCCCCGCAGAGATATATCTCTGTATTCAGAGAAGAAGACACAAAAGGAAAGAGAAAGGCCCGGAGAGACCGCCCGCCCTGGAGACGTCGTCACCGCCGCCGCCCCCTCGTCCCCCTCCTCCACCTCGTCCTCCACCGCCATCGCCGCCACCGCCAACGGGACAGTTGTCATAATTGCGATATTACTTTTAAAAGGGTCATCAGCACAGCACAGCGCTTCATCTGCGGACGACCGCAGCGCCTCGCCGCGGCGCCTCCGCCAACTGTGCGATAACAATGGACGAGTACGCCTTCGCCGCGAGTACTTATCCCGAGTGACACTCCCCGCAAGGTGGTAGGGGCAGGGGTGGGGGGTGGAGGTGGGGTGAGGTGGGGGGAACCGGAATAACAAGAGCAATGAAAAGTTTTGTCGAGTCGCGGTCGCTGCATTGTGCGAACGCAAAGAACCGTGGCTGAAGACAGCCTTCGATATTTCTTCATTACGCTTTGCCGGGCGACCCGAAAGGAGGTTTTTAATTTCCGGGCCGGCTGCAATGGAAATCAACGACGGCGGCGAGGCACCATCTGCGGACCCTCAGACTTCAAGCGATATCTCAGCGGGCGCTGGAACGGGCGTGGTTCGCGATGCAGGAGAAGACGACCGCCCCCCCCCCCCCCCCCCCGGGAGATTCAGCTACATGCCGACGCGTTTTCAGAGGGGAGTACTTATCTGTGAGGCGAGATAACGAGGGAAATGTGCGAAAGGGGAGTAAATAAAAAGAAAAAAAGAGTTTCGTAGACGGTTGAAGATTATCAGGAAAGTTTCTGGACCATGAAACAGGTTGTAAAAATGTTTACACTTTTGAATATCAAATTTGTGGTCGTGGATGCGTCTTGAAATATATGATTTTGATGATTTATTTGGATACTTTCACAGCAACGTAGTATAGATCTTTCGTACATTTATAAAAGGAATTTCTGAGTAGTCCTTTTACTTCACGGATAAGTAACGTAAACCACAAAGTGGTACATGCAACATGGGGTGTACAAATAACGTGGGCACATTACATGCAACATGTGTAACAATTAACACGGTCCGCACATGTGCTTTTCTCGTACCAAGCAGAAGCCACGTTGGCAGTCGCATAGATGAGTTCTACAAAAAAGTTCAGAGTTAGTGGGAACTACATAAACCAGAAACACTACATTGAAGGAGATGTAGTGTTGAAGTGTACTGAATATTAACCTTAGATTATAAAGGCATCTTCTGTCAGACGACGCAACTAGTACCGAAAGCTTCCCCCGCCCCTTTCCCCTCACCACCGTTTCAGATGTAATTCGTATGAGTGCCTTCATTGCGTGACTAGCCAGTGAAATACTCGTAACGTTGTGCACGTGCCTATTTCTGGTGTACGCCATTTTAACACATGTCCAGTAGATTACGCCTTTCTAGTCACGTCAGTGATATTTTTGGTGCTATATTGGCTAATATTGAAAATCATGACTACAAACACCTTGTCATGTACAATTTATGAATGTCTTCTGAATATGTGGCAATCATAGCGGGACGATGGCAGTCATAAATAAGGTCACACGACAAGGTACTTGTGCGGTCGCTTCTCAAAACCCATGTGTGGACAGCAGCTAGCAAGGATCTGCTGTGAGAGTCAAGTCATTTATATGTATCTACGAAGACCGTTAAAATATAATTTAACCCTATATAATTCATGTGAAATCTAATACGCGTAATTTAGTATTTTTTTGTAAAAATGAGTTTTTATTTATTTTTACACAAAATTGTCAGACTACGTCTTTGTAATAATGCTTGGTACAGTTTACGTTTGCAATGTAGAGTTCAAATTCTGGCTCCGCATGGAAAATTTAGCACAGTGCAAAAAATGATAGCTGGGACGTTTGGTTGTCGTACACACATCATAAGATACTTTTCTTAATAACACACAGCGCATGAAATACAATATCGTTATAACTCAAAAATCATTTATATGAACTATCTTTATACTTTTTCCATCGTGAACTTAAAATTTTAAGCTGAAAAAATTGATACGTTTTGTATCATCTCAAACTTGGTGTATATTTTTGAAATGAAAGAATATCTTAATATTCAAACACATTTTGAACCAATCGACAAGTTTCGAATTAACAAGTTTCGAAACAATACAATAAAAGGGAAAGTTCAAATGTAAATTAGAAACTAAACAAGAATTGAAAGGTGATACAGAAAGAACTTCAGGGGACAGCTGCTCTAATCGTAGTTTTCTGTGGTTTCTCCGATAAACGCCTGACGAATGCCGGAGCAGTGTGTTTGCATAGCAAACGGGCCACGGACCGCGCTCAATCTTTCACACACACACAAACACACACACATGCATTGCACAACAACACATGTCGGGACACTTAAGGAGCTTCGTGCTTGTCCCGGCTGGGGCGGGGTCCCGTTGGTGGGAGATACCTGGTTGCGAGAAACCACAAGTCGCCGGATCTCGCCATCCAGCGGGGGAAGATAGCCACCATCACTACCACCTATCGCAATAAAAACGTGCACTATTCTTACAGGACTAATGCTCTCAGCACTTGACGCGCCCGAAATCACAATTCAATCACTCAATTATATTAATATATTTTTCGTTTGCTACCTTAAATTGTTCTGAAGATCGAAATTTTTTAGACAAATTAATAAAGACAGAAAATCTTTCATAGCTATTTTGTCTTTATTTTTCTAAAGTCCTCCTTCTTGTGGACAAACTGTAATTCAACATTCTGCTTTTATTACACACTTTTAACTTCTTAAGAGTGACCAATGATTCATTCTTAATAGATGTTGCAAAATTGAAGTTATACTACACATTTATATAGTTGTAAAACATTATCATTGTCATTTCATATTAGTTATTTTGGTGGAATTTTTGAAAGAGGCTTAAAAGTTTCTTTACTGTATGGCATCATGAGTGTTCAAGGCTCAATATGTTTTTTGTGAAATTCATAAAACACTCATAATTGATTTCCTCAGTCACGGGAGTTGAGATTTTGGGGGTCGTTTGTAACAGGCTGTTTGCCCATCCGTCAACTTTTTGTCATCCTCAATATTTGATTTTACCAGAAATTTTCCAAATCACTCGTACAAGATGGTTTAGGCGGCCGCCATAAAACGGTTTTCACTCAAGCAGATGCAGATGCTATTTTGACAGGGGCTCGTGTCAGGCGATTTGCGCGTGTTGGTACGCTTAACGGAATATCGGCTTCCGCCAGAGCCAAGTCAACGCGCTTGGCGCCCCTTCTTTTTGGAGCTGGTCTGCGGCACGGCCTGGCTCGCTTCCTGGGCGACCTCGGCGATGGACACGGCGTCCGTGGCGCCTCCGAGCACAATATCCTGCGTGAACTCCTTCAAATCCGGGCTCCTCATGAGCACGTCATTGGCGGCCGCCGTGGCCTCGCCCGCCTTGCGTTTGGCCTCCTCGACGAACGGGCCCGACGCTTGCTGCTGCACCGCCGCCACCACCTGCGGCGTCGTCGACGCCAGCGCCTCCTTGGCCTTGCCCATCTTGCCCTTCACCTTCTCGGCCACCTCCGGCTTAGCCAACTTCGCTGCTTTGGCCGCGGCTTTGGATGCTTTGCCGGCTTCCTTTTCTGTAGCCTCATTCGCTCTGCTGGATCCCGACTGGGGCTGATCTGAATCTGTCAATGCGAAATGAAAATGTACAAACCTATTTCGATATAGATTTATTTAGTCAAAAAACAGTAAAAACCGTATGTGACGTATGGAGAAGAAGATCCAGAATCCCTTCACATCATTTTAACTATAAGAAGTTGGCATATGAGTAAACGTTTAAGATAAATTAATAAATAAATAAAAATAAATTTTAAAAAGGCGCAAAATTAGCAATATTTGAACAAATATTTGAAAAATATTTTTGTTCCCGAGTTATGGAAAACTTATTTGCATCGGTAAACGAATTGCAGATATGATTTTTCTGAATTACTTACAAAATAGTTGGTGCTATATTGGCTAATATTGAAAATAATGACTACAAACACCTTGACATGTATAATTTAAGTTTTGTTCTGAATATTTGGCATTCATAGCGGGATGATGGCGATCATAAATAAGGTCGCACGACAAGGTACTTGTGCGGTCACTTCTTAAAACCCTTGTGTGGACAGCAGCTAGCAAGGATCAGCTATGAGAGTCTAGTTAATTTTGTGTATCTACGAAGACCGTTGAAACATATTATTAACTCCATATAATTCATGTTGAATCTATTAATTTAGTATTTTATAGTAAAAATGAGTTTTTTCTTTATTTTTACACAAAGTAGTCTGTCAGACTACGTTTATGTAATAATGGTTGGTACATGTCGCCTTCGCAACCTAGAGTTCAAATTCTGGTTTTTGGTGGAAAATTTAACACAGTGCAAAAAATGATAGCTGGGTCTAATGTGCTCATATTGAGTACCTATTCGGATTTTCTGAACAATTTAAAAGCAAACTGTAAAGTCTAAAGAACATGAAGAGAAAATGACACATGAACCACGTTTGGGTATAGTACACCTCATAAGATACTCTTCTTAATAACACATAGCGCATAAAATGCAATATCGTTATAACATAAAAATCGTCGTTTATTTGAACTACTTTTTATACTTTTTCCATCGTGAACTTAAAATTTTAAGCTAAAAAAAAATTGATACGTTTTATAGCGAATATCTCAAACTCGGTGTATCTTTTTGGAATGAAAGGACATCTTAATCTTCACACACATTTTGGACAATTCGACAAGTTTTGAATTATGATGGTATTGTTAAAACAATACAATTTAAGACACATTTCAAATGTAAATTAGAAACTAAACAAGATTTCAAATATAGTTCAGAAATAATTCTAGGGAGCAGCGGCTCTCATCGGTAATATTCCGTGATTTCTCCGATAAACACCTGGCGAATGTCGGAACAGTACCCCAACAAACGGGCCACAGACCGCGCGCAGTCTTTCAAACACACACACACACACACACACACACACATGCCTTTTACTACTACACGTGTCAGAACACTAATCGGGAGATTTGAGCTCGTGCTGACTGGGGCGAGGCCGCGTTGGAGATATTTGGTTACAGAAAACCGGAAGCCGACGGGTTGGTTGGCGCCGGATCTCGCCATCCAGCGGAGGAAGATAACCACCATCACTACCACCTCGCGCAAGAAAAACGTACACTATTCTTTCGGAACTAATGCTCTCAGCACTTAACGCGCCCGAAATCACTATTCAATCAGTCAATTCAATTAATATATTTTTCGTTTACTACCTGAAATTGTTCTGAAGATCGAAATTTTTTAGACAAATTAATAAAGACAGAAAATCTTTCATTGCTATTTTTCTTTATTTTTTTAAAGTCCTCCTTCTTGTAGACAAACTGTAATTCAACATTCTGCTTTTATTACACACTTTTTAATTCTTAAGAGTGACCAATGATTCATTCTTAATAGATGTTGCAAAATTGAAGTTATGCTACAATTTTATATAGTTGTAAAACAGTCATTAGTTAATAGCTATTTTGGTGGAATTTCTGAAAGAGGCTTAAGATTTACGTTACTGTATGTCATTATGAGTGTTCAAAGCTCAATACATTTTTTGTGAAGTTCATAAAACACTCATAATTAATTTTACCAGACAAGAGAGTTGAGATTTTGCCTGTCGCTTGTAACAGGCGGTTTGCGCATCCGCCTTCTTTTGGACACCCTCAATATTTGATTTTACCAGACATTTTCGGAATCACACGCAGAAGATGGTTTAGGCGGCCACTGTAAATCGGTTTTCACTCAAGCAGATGCAGATGATATTTTGACAGGAGCTCGTGGCAGGCGGTTTGGCCGTGTTGGTACGCCCGCTTCTGTCACAGTGAAGTCAACGCGGTTTTCACGCCCCCTTTTTGGAGCTGGTTTGCGGCACGGCTTGGTCCGCTTCCTGGGCGACCTCGGGGCTGGACAGGGCTTCGGCGGAGCCTCCGTACAGAACATCCTGCGTGAACTCCTTCAACTCCGGGCTCTTCATGAGCACTTCCTTGGTAGCCGTCTTGGCCTCGGCCGCCTTCCGCTTGGCCTCCTCGACGAACGGGCCCGAGGCTTCCTGCCGCACCGCCGCCACCACCTGCTGCGTCGTCGACACCAGCGCCTCCTTGGCCTTGCACATTTTCTCCTTCACCTTCTCGGCCACCTCCGGCTTAATCAGCTTTGCTGCTTTGGCCGAGGCTTCTTCGGTTTCTCTGCCGGCTTCCGTTTCTGGAGCCTCATTCGCCGCGTTCGGGCTGCTGCATCCCGACTGGGGCTGTTCTGAATCTGTCAATGCGAAATGAAAATGCATAAACCTATGCCGATTTTGATGTAGATTTATTTAGTCAAAAAAAACAGTAAAAACCGTATGTGACGTATTGGAGAAGAAGATTCAGAATCCCTTTACATCATTTTAACTATAAATAGTTGGCAGATGAGAAAAAGTTTAAGATAAATAAATAAATAAAAATAAATTTTAAAAAAGCGCAAAATTAGCAATATTTAAACAAATATTTGAAAAATATTTTGGTTCCCGAGTTATAGAAAACTTATTTGGATCGGTAAACGAATTGCAGATATGATTTTTCTGAATTGCTAACAAAAATAGTAACGTGCCATTACCTCAATTCCTACCATCATAAGCAAACAGAGAGTTCAACAAAACGTGCGCATAGTGAAGCTACATTTACGTCAAGAAGCAAAACAAGGGGCCATCTCAACATTTGCTCAATGGATCAGGGAAACTGGACAAAAACCTGATCGAGATGGGGTCACTGGCGCGGAAGCTTAAGAACATGATTTGTTACAAGCGTATTAAGTTTTTTTGAATACAAAACAAACTTTCCTTTGTGAAGTGAATGTGAACAAGCATTTATTTGCAAAGTTTTCTGAGTTTAACACTGTACTCGTTATTTCGTGTTTTCCAATGTCAGAAACACGATTTTTGAGGAGAACAATTTGATTTTTAAGTAGGAGAATTAACATTTGTTTTATGATCAGTATTTTTGCATGACTCATGCTTCTAGGGACCTCGTTCTTTGTATAATATAGTGTCATGATTAGTGTCCGGAATTTTATGACTTAAAAAAATTAGAAATATGCAAGCATTTATGACCTAAAATATATGAGAATATGACCATAATCAATACTTAAATTTTTTTGGGTGCATTTTTGATACTAACTTCAAACATTTTTCGATAATAAAATAACAATTATATTGACAATGTGCTTCAAAAATATACTAATTCACAATTCACCCCATGTTCTTTGACGTCTGTAAAGACAATTCGTGTTGCTGAAGTTCTTCTTCTTATCTTCAAGTATTTTGGCATAATGCCTGTTACGCCGCTTAGTTTTGGTCCCTCCAGAGCATTCTTGGACGTCCTACATTCCTTTTTCCTCTCGGCTGATAATTTGCCACTTGTTTAGGAATTCTGTAGTTGTTCATTCGCAACATGTGATCTTGCCATGAGAGTCTGTAGTTGGTGACTTTCTCTATAAGACACTCTACATTTAGCTCGTTTCGGATTTGTCTGTTTCTTTGTATGTCCAAAAGGCTATATCCCGCTACCACTCTAAGGAATCTCATTTCCGCTGCCTGCAGTATTGATCTTTTTTTGTCATTGTCCACACTTCACTCCCGTACAAGCAGGTTGGTATTGACATAACCTTGTAAAATTTAATGAGAGTGTCTCTTCTCACTTTTGAACTGAGTGTTCTTCTTATAGTTCCATTCATTTGATTGAATCGTTCTATTTTCTTATTTATGTCGATTTCACTGAAGTTATTAAATAAATTTTGTAGACGTAGTTGATTATGACTTAACAAAATAAACTAACAATTACGTCGCATCTAGAGATTTCTACGCTTTCTCTTTCTCATTGAATATAGCTTACCCTCTTAATTTACATAATATATTTACCGGAAATACAGACAAAAACTATATACAATAATTATAACAAATGAGATTGCAATTAGGAGATACGAAACCCCTCTTTAAAACAACTACAAGCAAGTATGCAAAAATGGAACCGAGAAGAAAAATATGACAAAAAAATACCAAAATGCATAGAAAAATATGACCATAATACGAAACATTTACCGAAAATGACCAAAGCATTAATATAAGTCAATATATGACTTATATGACTCGCGAAATTTACTTGTGCTTAGTCATTATAGATAAAATAATTCTTATCTTACATTGTCTATGGAAATAACTCAAAGAAAAATATGACGTGCCATAAACATCCGGCCTTTGTCATGACATACTGCTTTATCAAATACAAATTTACTTTGAACTCGTCAGTTCCTTTTTAGCAAGATAAGAATGTTAGACAAGACAAGAATACCCTTAACACTATCATACATTCTTGTCTTTAAGTTCACTGAAATGTATTGAAGAATTTTTTGATTGTGGCAAAAATTCATATTATTATTTGCAATTCATTACTGATTATTCTCTCATCACACCTGTTTTTTTGTTCTTTTATATTTCTCTTTAATGCTCTCCACGTTCTTCTCAATCTTCTTTAGATACTGTAGATGTAATATTATTTCGTCTTGCGCCCATTGTTTCCCCGCCTAGTCGTTTGGTATCTATTACATACTGATGTTTAGACTCGTGTTGCAGAAACAATTTGGAGTTAAGTTCCGTTCGCTAAAGACCAAAAACAAGCTAACTCAAAAACATTTTTGTATAAATATAATATATTGAGAGTATTTTGAACTAGTAAACTTTACTTCATTTAGTAAACAATCTGAAGTTCGTCAGTTTTCCAACACAAAGGAACATAGTGCCAGAATGTGCAGAAAGAGGTTTACCTTTAAAGCAAAACGTTTTATTTCTTTTTTGTTACAAAAATGCAACAAGCAAATGATAGTTTTTTTAGTATGTTATGATCTATTACATTTGCTCTGAATATAGAATAGATTATATATATATATATATATATATATATATATATATATATATATATATATATATAGTGTAGAATTCTGTAACTAAGAGAAGAGCTAACAACTAACAACTTTTGATTTACCTTAATAACATCTCATTACCAAGAAACTATGAATATAATTCATATTAATATGAGCAAGCAAATTATTTAACGTTCGTTAAAATTGTCGCATTAATAAGATTTTTCCTCAGTTAGTAATTGAAGTATGAAAATATATTAACTTCAAGTATTTTCGAATATTAAAATACAACTACTATGTGACGAATTTGAACTTCTAAAAATTTATATTACTTAATTCACTAACATATTCATTAACTTGTTAAAAACGTACCTTTCTTTTCAGACATGGTTGCACTTCTCTTAAGCTTTTAAGGTTTTTTCCAAGAGAAATTACACGAAGTTTTTATTAAAGTATTTAAAATATGCCGGTTATGAAATCGTAAATTCGTTCTTCTTTAATTGTTGTTAAGTAAATGTATGGCAAATAAATAATGTTTCTCCTGTCGTTTTCAACTGGAAAATTTGCTTCTTATTGTGGGAACATGTTTCTATTGCTATACAATTTAGATTTTCAAATCATTCTAAATGAAATTGTTTCCATGGTTTGTGAATTGTATTATTGACCCCCACAATCGCATCTGCGATACTTCCACAACAATTCTTTCCGCTAAAATTATCGAAATTCTATTTACAAAGAATGAAAATTGTATCCTTTGCTAAAATATTCGTAAATGATCGTATGTGCATTTCATAATAGTAGTTTATGCAATTAGTTTATAATGTTATGCTTTATTGCGTGAGTACATGTTTTGAAAACGAGCAACGTCAGGAGAGAGTTTTTATATTTGTACGAATTATAAACGAGTTGCATACGAATATTTTTGGATAACTGCATTATAAATTTATAAGAGAATCAAACTTAATTTTGCGAACGGGCTTCGATTGGCTGAATTGAACCATCATTTGTGCCGTAAAATACTAATATTTCTTCATTTGTGCCGTAAAATGTCAAATTATGAACGATTTATTGCAACAGAAAACGTCGTTTATAATGCTGGTGTACAAAAATATAATTTACCAATATTTTTCAATGTATTACGTTTCTCTCAAAACTTGGTCTCCTGACTCAATATGTTTTCGCTTGTAAACTGACAAGTTTCTCTTCCATTTTAGTTTTGTAACAGGTAGTTCAAGAATACATACAGATTATTTTATCATCTTCAAAGCCCCTTTGTAACATTTAGTGGTACTTACTCTCATCCCGTAAGTTAAATGCTTTATTTCAGACCGTCTCCTTCTCCCTATTTGCAGGACTTTGCACCAGTACAAAGGCAATTTCACAATATTAGGGAAAAAGTTGGTGGAGAATTAAAATATAATACCTAGATATATTTCCGGTTAATTTTATATCGATCTCTAACTTGAAGTTAAGAAAAGTCACACAAATGCTGCGACAGTATTACCTTCTTATCAAAACTTTTCTTTCGATTCCACTCCTATCATACTTGTGAGAAACGCATTTAAGTAATTGCATAAGTATTTTCTTTGAATGACTTCCATTTCATTATTCACTATTGCATTAAACGTTTGCAAGTGGCCAGGATGGAGAACAGGCCAAATAGTCTCGCCACCAATAAAGTAATTTATTTATTTAAAGGACAGACCCTCATTGAAGAGGGTCTTAGTTATAAGTTTGGCTTATCTCTTCCTCCCAAGACGAGCCACGTGCTTTAATATCTGCCTTTGTTTTGCGGAAAGTCCCAACCCTCTGTTTTCTTATGGATATCTTGGCTGATCTTTCCTAAGCGCTCGCCGCGGTCTTATGATTTTTATACCTCCCACGGGACGATGGCATTGTTATTGTAATGCGCGCCTCGCCTTAAACCTTCGCAGCCGTAACTCAATTCTGCGCCGGGGATGGCGGGGCGGCGCTGTTATTTTTGCATTTTCAAGGAACAAGTTGGCGAGCTCACGGCGCCGCCTTGCCATCTGCTAAGAATATATCAAGGCACCCCCCAATGCTAGCGCTGCGCCCGGCAGATACGATGGCGGACGCCGCGTTGAACTGCGCCGCATCGGACCCCGGGTAGCGGAGCGACCGCATCCCGGGAATGGGGTGCTTAGAGCATGGATGCAATGGGTAGAAAGCGGGGCAGCGGCGTGATTTGTCGGTGAAGTTTCCGATACTCTGTATGTTGTTCTTTCTCGTCCTTTCTTGTTCTTGTTCTTTCTTCTTCTTTCTTGTTTTTCGTTCTTTCTTATACTTTCTCGTTCTTTCTCGTTCTTTCTCGCTCTTTCCCGTTCTTTCTCTTTCTTTCTCGTTCTTTCTCATTCTTTCTCGTTCTTTCTCGTTCTTTCTTGTTATTTCTTGTTCCTTCTTCAGTTTCCCCATGTTTATTCTACTCGTACCAGTATTTCTGTCTATAATAGCTTCTTATGTTCCCGATTAGTGTCACTACCGAGCAAAGAGTAAGACTAGGTGATACTAACACTTTATCTTGCCGGAAATGTGTCCCCTTGTGAAATGCGGTAGACGAGAAGATGAATGGTCACAGCAAAGGAAACAATGGATAGAAAGTGGAGCAACCGTGTGATTTGTCAGTTAAATTACGGACATTATCATTTTACAGATTGAGGTCGTCATTGTGGTTTTTCTTCGAGCATCTCTGCATTTATATGCGTGGTTGACGTTTATGTTTTCGACTACTATGTATCTCTCTTGCTCCCTCTCTTCCCCTCCTTGTTCAACACTTACGTACTGGAAATCAGAGGCGCCGAGAAGGGAGGAAGCTGGGACTACTGGGTCCACAGCCCGACGTAGTTGGCGCCGCGAATTATTTTCATTGAAACCAAATAAAAAATGTATTTTCTATTAAATAATATTGACACTGTACGTTATGTATATTGCTCGGGGAAATTAATTCTGTTAATATTTGGGGAGGGGATTTTTTTGAAGTAAGGGGCCCCCGTCGATCTACTGCCCCAGGCCCTTGTTTTCTCTGAATGCCCCTGCTGGACATGCTCCCCGAGTCTTTGAAGATAATGGGGGATCGTCCATATGAGGATAGGGGAATCAACCAGATGCCTGGCTCTTAGACTGAGACGTCTGGAGTGAGGGAAGATCAGGCACGATCCTTAGCCCCCTGTGCTGCTTCATCACTGAAATGAAAAATGTCGGGTCGAACCATAAAACGTCAGAGCAGTTGGCCTATGGAAAAAATATCTTTTATCTGAAACCTTTCACTCAGCCTGATTTTTTTGCGCTAGGCCACGACCTTCTTGAAGAATATGAAGGAATCGTAATGAATAAATGATGTAAAACACTTACTGCACTAGTTTTAAGTTTTTATTTAAATTACGTGTTTACAGAACAGCAAGCGATAACAAATCTGGTGCTCACTATCTTTCATTCAAAGCAAAATATACAAATTTTGATTAAGTTAAGATCTCATTTTTTTCTATCGAAAACTGTTAAATTTTTAAAAGTGTACCTCTATCCTCTGTTACTGTTCATAAGCAAATTTCATTTTAAAGTGGGCAATGCACTCACCATTGATATAGAGGTTAAATGTGAAGGATTTATCTTCCATGGTTTTTGTAGACTGCTGTTTTGGCACCCGTATTGCTCTATGCTAACATAAAAAATTGGATTAATGTTTCTTAGAGTAAAAAATATTTACTCTAAAATATCTAATCAGGAATTACAGTTAATAATAAATTGGAAGAATCAGAATGATCGTCAATAACACTCGGTTTACTTGGAAATTCACAGTGTAAAAGGAATTGATACAGGTATCAATAATTGAGATAATTGTGATAATTGCAGTGAGGTAACAAATAATCTATTAAAGAGGGATCAATCAAATAAATTTAATAGAAGAAATTACGTCTGTGATAAATTTTGAATATATTTGAATACGCAGTATTGATTTGCAAATAGACGACAATTCCAGACCGAAAGAAATGCATCACCTCTAGTGAAATGAGAAGGAATGATGTTATGCAGCGACTTTAAAAACCGTGATTTCTTATCTTTGTAATATGATTTACTTCACTCCTGATACCATGTTACCTTCTGGATAAACATCTGTATTTTTTCATATAAGAGAGTGCTATCACTCATACATTGTCAGTACAAGGAAATCGACTTTCTAGACCTGCTTTTTCAACAATTACAGCGCTTCGTTAATCAAAAAACAAAGCATACTGAGAACACTAAAATTTTGGGGAAACTACGGACCTTACGTCTCGTACTGGTTTTAAAAGATTCGTAACGTTATAATATTAACTAAATATGCGAAAGCGTTTTGAACTCGCAAAATTCTTGCCCACACTGAAAAGCATAACTCGCGTAGATAGCTTTAGTAAGCAATGAACATACCATCACCATCAAATAAACGACGCCGCTATATTAAATTTCTTGTCAATTTAAAAAGAATGTTAAAGATATTGAATTGAATTAAAAGGTGGGATTTTCTATTTTACACAGGGAAACGTTCCCTGCAAAAGAAGCGACGAGACTGAGCGTAAAAAAAAGAAACAAACAGTGTAGTGGACAAACGACGCTCGGAAATGCACGGGCAGCAGACTGCACGATTCTGTCGCATTAAATATCACGAGCAGTACCGAGTCTCCACCCCAAGTAAGCGCAGTGGTCTCTAGCCCGGATTCAGGGAATTCCGTGTGTAACGTATGCGAGGTCACAACTAGAGAATATTGCGGGCAGAGCAGAACGCCAGTGGTGGAAGTCGACCGGGACAAACGAGAGCGCAACAGCAATTCGATCCTAGAGAATTAGATGCATTCGGTTGCATTAGACTGCGTTATTTGGCCTAGATCCGTCGCTCTAAATTGTCTCCTCCCGCGACGGAGACGACGCAGGGAAGTTGGATGTCAATGAGACATTCGCTGTGACGAGCAGCACACAGCTTGAGGAGGTACGATGTTTACGGTCGTTGCTTGTAATGGAGAGACGTGTAAATCACCAACCCTCTGAGGACAATGATGCAAACAGGTGAAGAGATTTGTTCTTCGGTTACATAAAAATTGTTTTCATCACGTGAGAATAGAACATGTTGAGAGATGTGCACGTTGACTGTTGAGATAAAAGAAGAAGGAGAATAGAACAAAAAAACGAGCACTCGTGACTCGTTTATTTCACGTTTAATTTTTGGCCAGAAATATATTATATTGTTTTGTGGTGGAGGTAAGAATTTATAATGGCGAAATTCAATAAGAATTTTAAAACATTTGAAAAATCACTTGAAGAGCAGAAAAAAAACATTTTCAGAATAGAGGCTGGGGATAGGGAACGAAGGGTTGTAGAGAACTATATTTTGGAAGCTTAATGGTCGCTACATCTGAAAATGTTTGGAGAGTAGATATCTGTATCTTCTCAAAAAATTATGAATATCCTAATATACCAATTTTGAATTCCTAATATTGATAGATGTATCCACGCACGTCAATTGCTATGGACGTTCACGAAATGAAATATTTTTTCTCGAGAAGTAGTGATGATATATTTCTTGCCATTGTGAGATCCGGCAACGACTTACACGTCAGTTTGGCGAGGCTTTCCCCCAGGGTATTTCCTTATAGTGTGACACCGCTTCAGTCGAAACAAGCTTCAAGCTTCCGACTGGTTTACCGTCAGGCGTGGTAATGCAGGTGGGTAATGGTGTGAGTGTGTATGCGGATTGGACAAGGACGAGAAAGGAAAGGTCATTCGAGATTCGTGACCCATTATTAGAGTAATCATTCGGCATTTGCCTGGTGATGATCGGAGAAATAACGGAAAACTATCGATCAGAGCAGCCGGTCGCTAGAATTCCCCTCCAGACAGCGGATGAACTCAGCATAGTCAGTTAACTAATGTTGAAAATCCGCTAGCGTCGGGATTCGAACCCTAAGACCCCAAACACCGAGGCAGCGGTAATGGTGTCTGAACTAATTACGGCCGTTCGTCCTTCGAAAATCTCTACCGGTTAGTCCAGCTGATCCGTAATGGTCATAGCTATCCTATAAATCAGTGATCAACAATCATTCTTATTTTAATGCAACGATGAACTCCGGTTTCTCTACGTGCTAACCATGTGGTCGTTGCAAACAGGGAACGGCAGCCTAGACCTGCGTCACAGAGTGAAGGAGGTGGCGGGTCACGTGAACCGCATTCGCGGGTTTGCAGCTTCCTCCCGCGGACGCGCGTTGTCCGGCGCTGCGGCGAGGGACGGGGGCGGGGGCGGGGCGGAGGCAGCACTCTGCGTATTAAGCGGCGCGCGGCGGCGTCGAGTTCGGTTTCGCCAGCGACGCCCGTAAGCCGCAACCCCCACCTCCCACCGCACACTCCCCGCCCAATACCCCTCCCGACTCCGAGATCGCCGCTCTAGTCACCGTCCTCATCGTCCAGGCCGTCACCCCCGCCGTGCTGTTACGACCCACACACAGCCACCGTCAGTCCACACGCTTCACACTCCCAGACCAACCCTCGACTCAAACGACCCCGCCCAACCCATACGTAGACCTTGTCACTCGCACCGCTATCCTCCACCCAGCAACCAGGAGAGGTGGCTTAGGGCATCAGCTGTGCCTCTGCCCTGGAGGTTCTAGGTCCGAGTCCAGACGGTGGCAAGATTTTCGACAATTGCTTCGTAGCTAGGTCGAATTCAGTCGCTACCTGGAGGAATTCTAGCGGCGGGGTACTTGGTCTGTAGTTTTCCGTGATTTTTTTCCATCAATACCAGACAAATGGCGGAGCAGTATCCTATCAAACGGTCCACGGACCGCATCGCGATCTTTCCTTCTCATTCCTTGCCATATCCCAACCTTACACACAAACACACACATTTACATGTACTATACTGCCAGACATGTCTAGCTTGTCCCAGCTGGGCGGTGGCCCGCTGGTGGGATATAATACAGGGTCCGGGAAAAGCCCTCTAGCTGATGGTAGGTCGGCGCCGGATCTCACCATTCACGGCCACTTCCCGGGATAAAAACAAACACTAAAATTAGAGAACTAGTGATATTAGCAGTTGAGGTGTCGGAATCACTGATCAATCAAATAAAAACCCACCAATGCTCCGACCCCCTTCACTCCCCCCTCGCCCACGCTTGTTCCCCGCTTTCAACAAGCCCCCTCCCGTCTCTCACTGTCACCGTAGGACTCTCTCCGTTTTGCGTGGCCTCGGCCATCCACCTCTGCCGCAATCGCCCAAGAGGGCCTCGCGGCCACACGCCTCCTCCGACTTGCAACCCCCTCACTCGCCTGTCTCGCACCCCGCCACGCCTTTTACAACGCCAGAGCGGTTTCGAACACTTCGCCACTTCAGGCGTCACATCACTTCGCTACCCCAGACCTGCTGTTAACTGTACTGCCGCAACAGCCTTTCGCTACCAATCTGCCTTCACCACAACCGGTTTTCACAGCTTCACTGAATTCCGCAGCTTCAAACGCCTCAACCACCCACATTCCCTCAGTGTCCCCCGTCTCCTCAAGCTCTCCCAATGATCCCGTCGATCTACCTCAAGGCCACCTCAACACTTCCTCCACTCACATGTTCTGCTGCTCTGGCTTTGGTTCGCAAGTCCTCACATACTCCGTCTTTCTTTGCATCCATCGTTTCATCAACCGCTGCTGCCTTCGTCTCCGCCTCCTACTTCTGTGCAGCGACGCCCACACGTTCCATTTCATGTAACCCCTTTCATTGACTCATAGCTCCCTTTCACTCCCAAGCCACCACTATCCACATCTACCCACGGTCTAGCTGCTGTCCGTCACGTCTCACATCTTCATTTTCCCCTCCAACGCCATTGCAGTGGCTGCCAGAAACAGCTTCTGCTACCGACGCCGACTCCTTCCACTGCCCTGGCCCCCGCGTACAAATGCGCTCTAACCCCTTCCCTTATCCGTCCCCTCCCCTCCCCTCCCCACTGCGGCCGCGAACGCCACCCCGCAGACTCGTACTGCCACACTTCCCCGCCCCCACCATCACAGCCGTCGCCTGAGCCACAGCCGCTGCCACTGCCACTACCACAAGGCTATGCTCGAAGCCGTCACCTCTGCCTTTTCGCATCTCCAACCTTTGCCACCTCCACTCCTAATGTTCCAATCCATTCCTGTTCTTTCTCATCCTTTCCCATTTCCTTCCAGTTCTTTTCTCTCTCTTTGTTCTTTCTGTCCCGCACTCTCTGTCCCGCACTCTCTGTCCCGCACTCTCTGTCCCGCACTCTCTGTCCCGCACTCTCTGACCCGCACTCTCTGACCCGCACTCTCTGACCCGCACTCTCTGACCCGCACTCTCTGACCCGCACTCTCTGACCCGCACTCTCTGTCCCGCGCGATCTGTCCCGCGCGATCTGTCCCGCGCGATCTGTCCCGCGCGATCTGTCCCGCGCGATCTGTCCCGCGCGATCTGTCCCGCGCGATCTGTCCCGCGCGATCTGTCCCGCGCGATCTGTCCCGCACTCTCTGACCCGCACTCTCTGACCCGCACTCTCTGACCCGCACTCTCTGACCCGCACTCTCTGACCCGCACTCTCTGACCCGCACTCTCTGACCCGCACTCTCTGACCCGCACTCTCTGACCCGCACTCTCTGACCCGCACTCTCTGACCCGCACTCTCTGACCCGCACTCTCTGACCCGCACTCTCTGACCCGCACTCTCTGACCCGCACTCTCTGACCCGCACTCTCTGACCCGCACTCTCTGACCCGCACTCCCTGACCCGCACTCTCTGACCCGCACTCTCTGACCCGCACTCTCTGACCCGCACTCTCTGACCCGCACTCTCTGACCCGCACTCTCTGACCCGCACTCTCTGACCCGCACTCTCTGACCCGCACTCTCTGACCCGCACTCTCTGACCCGCACTCTCTGACCCGCACTCTCTGACCCGCACTCTCTGACCCGCACTCTCTGACCCGCACTCTCTGACCCGCACTCTCTGACCCGCACTCTCTGACCCGCACTCTCTGACCCGCACTCTCTGACCCGCACTCTCTGACCCGCACTCTCTGACCCGCATTCTCTGACCCGCACTCTCTGACCCGCACTCTCTGACCCGCACTCTCTGACCCGCACTCTCTGACCCGCACTCTCTGACCCGCACTCTCTGACCCGCACTCTCTGTCCCGCACTCTCTGTCCCGCGCGATCTGTCCCGCGCGATCTGTCCCGCGCGATCTGTCCCGCGCGATCTGACCCGCACTCTCTGACCCGCACTCTCTGACCCGCACTCTCTGACCCGCACTCTCTGACCCGCACTCTCTGACCCGCACTCTCTGACCCGCACTCTCTGACCCGCACTCTCTGACCCGCACTCTCTGACCCGCACTCTCTGACCCGCACTCTCTGACCCGCACTCTCTGACCCGCACTCTCCGACCCGCACTCTCCGACCCGCACTCTCTGTCCCGCACTCTCTGTCCCTCATTCTCTGTCCCTCATTCTCTGTCCCTCATTCTCTGTCCCTCATTCTCTGTCCCTCATTCTCTGTCCCTCTTTCTTTCCCTCCCTCTGTCCTTCTTTGTCTCTCTCTGTCCCTTCTTCCTCTCCCTCCCCCCTCTCTCTCTCTCTCGCCACCGCTCTCCCCTCCCCTCCTAGTCTCACCTCCCTCGTTGCGGCTCGAAGTCGGTCGTTGCGCGCTCCCGTCACTGCCGCTGCCACAACGTTCTCCTCGAACCCCTCCTTCCCCCTTTCTCCAGTCGCGACCGCGAGCGCAATCTGCGGAGTAGCCCGCATCAGCCGAGATGCAGCTTGCGCGGGTCGGTCGGACCGAATTTATGGCGGCGGCGCCGGAACAGCACGCGTAAATGGAGCTTTGTGCTCGGGCAGGTATTAGGCAGAAGGCGAAGGCGGAATACGCCGCGCGTTGCCCTCCGTTAACGAGTCCGGCGAAGTGGCGAGCGAACGCGCGCTTGTCTTACGGAACACGCGCAGCGGGGGAATGAGACGCCGTGTTGCCCGTTGTGGAATGGATGTGGCCGTGTGGTACGCAAAAGGGCTTTGAGGTGAAATTTTATGATTTTGTGTGTACGCTGTGTTTTCTTGAATGCCGTGCCATGATTTGAATTCGCCTTAAAGGCCTTCAAGTTTTAATAAAGGTGGTGTATAAAAATAACGTATTAGCAGGGAAGTTGAAAATAAATTATTTAAGGTTTCTTCTTGCTGAAATTCAATGATTTTTGCTTCACGGAACAAATTATAAAACTGAAATATTTTGTGCATTCCGTTTTTGAGAATAGTTTGGAAAAATATTATTATTAGAAAGCGAAAAGAAGATTTGACGCAAATATCAGATTCAGAAAGTTATATTATAGTTTTAGAAAGTTGTTTGAAGTGTAATTTGCAAAACGGAAAACATAGCGAGGCCAAGGCGTTATCTGTTAATGTTTCATTTGCTGTGATGCTGTGTATGAAGGATGTCAATTTCAGAGTGTTTTTCTTGTTCGTATTTTCACACTTTAAACTTTTAAATGTTAATTTAAAGCATCATCGCGTTATTACAAAACGAATACATGACATTAGAGTTTTGCGCTACTAATGTCAACATTTGTTGTTCACAAAATTTCGTTTCTGAAATAAGCATATTACTGTGCTTTGACTATTCATTACTACAATTCTATTCCATTTTTGTAAAGAACTAGTTAGTGTTGATTCTCAGTTACTTTCTAAGTTTTTTATCGGTTACTTCCTGGCACTGCCGTGCACAAAAACTACTTATGTTTACCGAGCTGCAAATTTCTCATGATTACTATGCATGATGCTACGTCTTTTAACATTAAAACCTTCCTTAAATTTTGAATTTTCTTTCACTTTTCTTTGGCTTTGCAAATCATTTTTTACTTAGTATAACCGAATTGTATGAGAAAGAATATAGTAATGTATTCTCTTAAGCCATTATTATTCCAGAATAAACGTTATCCATTAAAAAACGAGACTATGTACATTTGAACATAACGTAGTTGGCGCGAAAGTAAAAGGAAGGAAATTGGAATGATTGCAGTAATTTTGCATTTCCTCTATGGTAAGTCGTCTCAGAAATATACATCGCGAGATTGTTATTAAGATGTATAACTTAAAGCAAAAGCATAATTTTACAGCATTATTCTATTTGCATTTGTAATGGAAGTCTGAGATACCGACAATATAAATTTCATGATATTCCAATTCACAAAAACCAAAATCTTAGAATTTTACTTCACTTAGTGCCCTCTTCCCATTATAGTTCACACAAATAAAACACTGATTTTAGTGCCAATTTTATGACAAGCTATTTTCTTTTGCAATTTTTTCAAGTAAGATCATACACCCATTAATGTGTTAACAGTATATTCTCCAATAAAGAATGTATAGCAATGTGATTTCATGTTGTTGAAAACTTCTCATTCTGTTTGAACGTCGTAAAATCCTCATTTCAAGATCTCAAACAATTAAAAAAAATGGATGGAGTGAAATATAACCCTCATCGATAAACGTGTAAAATACCAATTTACAGGCACGCTGCAGTATCATTTCGTTGTTCTCTTGCATTGTTTAATTTCCGCCGTCTTCTCCAAGCGATTTTTTTCAAATCTCTTGTAGTATTTCATCCCCAAAGTTTACGATTGAACATGCATAGCACGCCGCCACAATCGATAGATTCCAATATCGCAGAGCTCAAGCTGCCGCAAGTTAACACGATATTACTTCGCGAGACGTGTGTGTGGGTGTGTCTCTAGGGAGATTGAGGAAGTTGCCCGCGTGCCCACAAGGGAGCCCTGACCAAAGAGGAGGGTGCGAGGGCGGCGGGGAGATGAAAGCTGTGACTGCGGCGATGGCGTGGGTTGAGGGAGGAGCAGGCGCCGTGAGCGGGATGGAGCAACAAGGAGGATTGGGGGGTCGGTGGGGAGGGGAAGGCGAACACTGAAGGCAACGGGAGTGGTGTTGATGGTGAGGACTATGGATGCAGAGGCGACAACGGATGCTTGGGGACAGCTGATGCTGTTGGGAAAGCGGTTGCTTTGAAGGCAGGGGATACTGTAGGAGCAATGGACGGCGTCGGGGCCTGAAGTAGGAACGCCGCAAGCTGTGAGGATAACGTAAACTGTAGGGATTGCAGATGCTGTAAGGAGGGCGGATACTGTGGGAACGGCGAAATCTCGGAGCTTGGCAAAAGCTATGGTCACTATGGAGATGGCGAATGTTGTTGGGGCAAGGGGTGAGGTAGGGACGGCGGATGCTTTGGAGACAGCTGAAGCTGGGAGGACAATCAATGCTTTGGAGACTGCGGATGCTTTTGGAATGTCGGAAACTTTGGGGGGGGGATGTTGTGGGGACAACGGGTAGCGTGAGGGCGCAAGATGCATCGGAGACAGCTCATGCTGTAAGGATGGTCAAAGCTTTGGGGACTAAATATACTTTAGGAATCATGGAAGCTGTAGGGGGGGGGGCAGATGCGGTGGGTACGACGGATACTGAGGAGTACTAGGGATGGCAGGCGGGCACAGTGAGGCAGCGACGCCTGTGGGGCGGGGTGGCTGTGAAGGCGCGGGCGAGGACCCGAAGCGGGCTACGGCATCAGGACCTCGCGTAACGGCGCCCGGCGGGGCCGCGGGGCTGCCGCGTCAGCGCTATGCTAATCCTTGCTCGTTAAGACCCGACGCTCGCTCCGGTGCACTGTGCACCCACACCGTCCCTCCCCGCTCCACCCCCGCCCCCCGCTCCGCCCTACCCCGCCGCGCCCTGCCCCGCAACGGCGTGCCCGCCCCGCTCCGTCCCGCTCCGCCCCGCTCCGCTCCGCCCGCCCCCGCCCCGCCCCGCTCCACCCCGACCCGACCCGACCCGACCCGACCCGCTCCGCGCCGCTCCGCACCGCACCGCCCGCCCCCGCCCCGCCCCCGCCGCGCGATCGCGCTGTTACCTCGGCAATGAGCCTCGCCGGATATGACGTCTCCCGGCGTCGGTAACTGTTTCCGGAAGTACGGTCGTTCTCCCGCTCGTAACAGGCACTCGCGAGGCGAGTCTTTGTGTTTACACGGCGGTGTATGTTGCCTCGAGGCGCTCCCGCGGTCGCTGAAGTTGCTCACGGGTACCTCCCCCCCCACCACTCCCCCTCATTCCTACCCCCCCCCCCACGTACCGCTGCACTGTGGAGGCGGGTGGATTGATTCCGCGAGGCCACGGAACGCGAGCGGCGCCTTTGGGAAGTCCGGACGCCCTCGTTTCAAAGGTCACGGCAATCTACGAGGTCGTATTTCAGCTCGAAAAGCGTCGAGTTGCATCCACGGTTCTCATATCGCAAGAGCCTGCTGCATTTGGACAACTCTGTTCCAATGGATGCAGTAACATTCTTTCACAATAATTGAGGATCCATTGAAAATGTTTTGTTTTTTTTTTCGTTTTTTTTTGCATTTAATCCAGCACGTTAACACATAAGCTCGTAATCATTTAAGCAGGGAAATTAAATTCACTTTATTGGAATTAGTCATGGCTGTTTTTAATTCTTTTGTTTTGAAGATGTGATCTTTAATTTCCTGAAAAGAAATCACTTACTTCAAAAAATGCTTCGTAGTTTCTTGTACCACAACATGTTTCGTATAATTTCATTAGCACGCTTGAAAAGTTCAGTGATTACGAGAATAATAGAAAGGAATCTCAAGTAACAATTACCTAAAATGGATTATATTACACTATTTTTCACATTATTCACAGTTTAGAAAATGATTATTCTATGTTGTATTAAGGTATTTGAATTCTTGTGGTATACGTAAAATGTCTTGAAGTTGAACGCAAAATAAATAATTTAATGAGGTAAACGAATGATTAATACATATTTAGCTAAATTTTTCAATGGTTTTTTGTCAGCTCACGTATATATATTTTTTTAAATGCGTTTAAGCACTTATTTATGTAACATACCATTAAAATATCTCAATTGATTTGCTTGGTACAGAAACAAGAAGAAACCAAAGTCGAGATATTAACACTACGATTAGCGGGATACTTGTTCTAGGTAATTTCGCTTTCCTTGTTACTTTCCCAAGACTTTTCAATTTTGCAACTATAGAGCACGGTAACTATAAAGTCCGTAAATCACAGCCCTTAGGCCTGTTGATATTCCCTTGGATTCGAATTCCACCCACGGACTTGGTAGTTTTACAAAAGTACAGAAGTAGAATGTGAGCGGTGTTCAGAAACATGGTCTTGCAGGTGGTTTGCTATCATCGACATAACGCCTAGATACGTAAGTGTTTTGAGAGGTCTCTGGTTAGGGCACTCACCGACTTCATTTTTACTGCAACAACTCTGACTCGTTTCCCTTCATCTTTATCAGATGATCACAAATTTTGTTTATTTTTTCGATATCTTTTTGGTCCGCTCTCGAATCTTCTGAAACCCAACGGTCATTTTTCTTATCTGCTTTTCTCAAGCGATTGTTATATCTGTCGTATTAAGATCCAACCCAAGATCTCCCTGCATCTCGAAATCACAGTGAATTTTTGTATAGGTGCTTTCAGCCGCCATTTTTCTGCTTCCACAATTGAGTACAGATTAATGTGATTGATATGCTTTAAAAATTTCTGTCTTATTTGTCTTCTTCTTCGACGGTTTCTACCCCTTAGAGTTTGGTCTTATTTGTGTCCACTTTTAAATATGATGAGAGGCCAGAAAAATCTAATCAGAACCGCTCTTCTTCACAAAACATGCCTCCGCTATTCCACAGGATAGAACATCAGAAGGGGCATTCGGGCTTCGTTAGCTAAGTAGATGAACCTTCACGCCCACTATGTGAAATTTCCGACAACTCTGGGCTGTATTTTGAAATTATTTTCAAATTTCGATTGATATGAGCGTCTAGCGCTACCGAAACGTTTTGATGACCATGTTCATTGCCAAAGAGAACAATGGTCTCAAACATTTATCCGTTACTTACTGTACGATGTTTCCTCACACAATACTGATGAAACTTGAGTAGAACGAGACAATGATAGAAAGTAAGATGTTGCCCAACTGTTATCCAGAGTTCTTTTAGATGCCTCAAACGGCACATGGCACACTAAGGAAAATAAATCGATATCACTTAAATTTGAACCTGCGAACTTGGATTTAGTAAGCATGTGTTCCCATAGCCATACCACTTGATTTCCTGTTTCTTTATTTAGGTTTACGTGACTTCTAACTGCAGATCTCGGGTAAGTACATGAGCAACGATCCGATGATAAATGATAACTTACTGATGAAGAGGTGAGTGATGATGGAGCAATTGGAAAGTTGTGGGCAATAACATAGTAACCCACCTGAGGCTAGTTTTCGGCACCAGACGTGCTACCTCTAAAAGTGAAGCAAAAATTGAGTTTTGTTTAAAACTTTGTTTTAAGAAAAATTTAGCTTCGTTCACTCGAGAAACGTATTCCAAGAAGAAAAAATTCGATGGAGGAGAAATTTCTATGGCACTATTCATAACTATTATTTTCATTTGTAAATTGTGGGTTGCCCGCAACCCTTCAATTGTGGGTTGAGATGCAAAGGAAATGGGAGTGGCCACTTTTAAAGCTCAAAGTGGTCAAAAGCTCACTTTGTTTTTGTTTTTTTTGTAACTTAAGGTTATATCAACATTTAGGTCACTAGCGACTATTATTGCTTTTAACGGAATGATAACTGTGGTAAGAATACATAGTATGAGAAAGAAAGTACTAACGTACGAAAGTACGATACGATCATGCCCGAGTCGGGACTCGAACCCGCGAGCCTTCGGTTCGAAATCGCTACGGTACTACTGCCTTAACGATCTTGGCGATCCGGATTGGCTAAAGCTCACTTTGTTCACATGAAATTCCACATGAATTTCCCGGGACTGTATTACGAGTCCCATCGGTTGAAGGCAAATGCGCTAACCATTTCGCCACGAACTCCGCTCTCCCCATTTGAGGGAATCCGGTCTTGATTCCGTGAGTTCATCCCGCACATCTCTCGTAAAAGCTCACAATGAAACACGAGCGTAACTGTTAAAGCTAGGAACCGTATTGTTTGATGGACCCGTTCAACATAAATCTAAACGCCAACATGTGCATAAGAGGTAATCATGAAAGTTCACGAAACATTATCATTCACGGCCACCTAAGAATGATCTAAAAACAACACCCTATCGTGTACCGCAGTAAGATTTTAAGAACTTTTAATGTTTTTTGTTACGGATAAATTAATGCATTTTGTAAGACTATAAATTGCCATTCATCATTATCAAAACTGATCCAAAGAATCTCCATTCGTCACGCTCATGGTATATGAAATAAATATTGTCCTAGCTTTATATCGTCCATCAACATTACTAATTTCCAATGGTCGTAAATATTAAAAGAAAACTATGTAGTCTCCGGCCATGTGAAAAGTGTATATGGTATTGTTATAGACCCAAAAACACGAGAATATTCCAGAAACAATGAAAAAAAGTTTAGATTTTTAGTGAAAATGTTAAATATTTCATTGTGTTACTGTTAAATATTTCATGAGTGACTGTACGTGAAGTCCTAGTTCAACATTCATTAAGTTGTTCCGATTGCACAAATTTTCTCTGCATCATCAGATTCTAAAATAACATTTTAAAGTGTATTTATTTGTAATGGTTTTCTGACCATAAGAAAACAGACACTAAAAGACATTTTTTAAACAAAATGTTTTTGACGTTTCATCACTAGTTGGGTTCTTTTTCAAAAAAAGAAAAAGAATTCCTTTAAGTGATGGAGATAGAATTAATATAATCATAAAATATCAAATATAATAAAACATAGCGATAGAAGAAATTGAAACACAATAAAAAAAATGGTGACATAACGAAGGATCCGAGTTTGTTGATTACAAATATTAATATTAAATTATAAAAAATTCAAACATGATAATAAATAAACAAGATAATAGATGTAAATATATTTCTTAAAATATTTGAAATTAATTTTGAGCTGGACTGTCTGTATGAAAATGCTGGAGTTCCTCGAAGTAATTACGTATCACGATGGTTTTGAATTTTTTGTAAAAATCCGGTAAGTGTTGGAAGACGAATCTATTCACTGAGATTTAATCACTGAGATTTCTGAGGGGTTCTAATTATAGAGCTCCTGAAAGATGGAACTCCTTTTCTAAACAGAAGAAGAAAACTAGCCTGGGATCAGTTCTCGTCGCGTTCACGCTACCGCAACGCGAGACAGGGAAAGAGAGACAGGTGAATTTAGGCTGTCCACAATAAGACGCATAGCTAGTTAAAGTGCTGTATTACCTGACATGACTGGAGAGGTACCACCCTTGAGCAGCGTGACGTCAGCACGGGTCGGTGCAGAGTGCGGTGCCGTGACAGGGCTGAGAGAGGACGAAAACGAGAGAAAACTAGCGGCTCAAGGGTAGTGCCTTTTGTGAGGGCGGCTTGCGACCCAGAATGCTGGGCGCTGTCTCAGCTGTTTCAGCAACCTGCAGCCCCCGCATGAAACTAGGTCGCAGCCCGCCAGACCACACTGATCCCCTCCCCTCCAATTCCTTTGTTAAATATATGTGTCAGTGGCGGCTTGTGCTTAGCTTGTAAACTGGAACCGACCAATTTTCTTCCTCAACTAAGCAAGAATATCTTCATGTTTTGAACATGCCTTTTCTGTGAGATTTTTATCTTACTTTAGTGAAGTTTAGGAGAGCTCAGTTTCGATTTCCCCAACATTAGACGGTGGAAAATTCAATAAATGTTGTTGCCGTTCATGTCCTATTGGATAAAAACGGGAAATTAACACATCTGGATGGCGTATTCCAAATTCTCACAATATTATTCGAAATATAAAATGTGAAATAATAGCATTTAATCAAAAATTCAAGTACGCTTTTTATACTACATACAGGTTGTAATGTGGCTGTTTCGAAAGCTGGCATATTTCGCTCCTCTAGAATATAATTTAGTCGTGACGATTCATAGGGGAAGATTCGTCTTAGAGTATAACTAATATCTTATATTTTAATGTTTAAATAATTTAAACAACGTAATAAAAATATCAAATAATAATTAAGTTACTCTAAAGAACAGTTTAGAGTTAGCATATTGTAATAAAACCTAATGTTGCACTCGACTAGCCCCACGTTGGGACCAGCCAAATGTAATAAAAGCGATCAAATCGCCTAAACTAGCCCGACTAGGGACCAGCCGAATGTACTACCAGCGGGGGAGGGCGCCAGGTTCAGCTCCTGAAATATAACTGAGTGGAAGAGTTGGGAGGTCAAGAATGAGCAATTGAGTCATTTGTGACAAACAACTGTTTATTCCTGGCACCAAAAGCTGCCAGGGGAATTTACAATGTCGCAATGGGCGACGCAAGTTCTTTTACTACTAAAACTACTCTGTGAATGAATTATAAGTGGTTACTCTGATGGGCCTGAGCGCGGCCACTTGCAGTTTTTCGCCGTTACAATAGTTCAGTGAGACGGCATCGTCTCATAGTTTCACCAATGGCTGCTGGTCTTCGTGGGTGGGTCGAGGAGGCAGCCTCAGACAGAGGTGGCGGCGGCTCCGGGTTGCTGATCTTCTGCGGCGCGTCTACTCTCGCTCAGGTAGCGGCGATTCCAGATTGTCCGCTCGAGCAGGCTCAGAGGAGGCGAGTCGCCACGGGCGCCGGCGTTGCGAAAAGGGCTGTCACTCAGCCCAGGACGAGAGGCGGCAAGGCTGGCGGGCCGGAGCGAAAACGGCGCGGGATCCCAGGTCGCTGCCCGAGTTCTCTCCGCGACAAGTCTCGTTTCGAGGAAATTTTTAGAACTGTTCCTCCGAAGAAATTTTACAAAGTGAGACTGAAGAAATTTTAACAAGTGTTGTCGAAGAAATTTTAACAAGTTAGTGTCTCGAATAAATTTGACAAGTCTCGTGTCAGAAAAATCTCAGAAGTTCCAGAAGTTCCTTATTCCTACTCTGCATCGCGTTTATAAGAGAATTTCCTTTCCCCTTCCCCAAAATGTTCCTAGCTCTGGGTTATCCCTTCCCCCATGGTGAAGCTTCCCATTGGCTAAGGGTGGCTGCGTCGCAGAATTTTGATTAGCCAATCATGTGGCAACTTTCCCGTATTTTTCCGTCGATGTTCTCAGTCTAATACTGGCTTCTTTCTCTCTCTTGCTTCCCTTTTGTTAGTTACTCCGGGAGCTGATCGCAGCTGTGTGGACACGCGCGCGCGAAAAAAGCGCATTTCACGGGTTCTCGACGGCCGGCAGGGGCTAATCGACACCCTACTGTGTTTAGAGAGAAACAGCTCCCGCGGGGCTTCTGGCGCCCGGGCGCGTGCCAGAACGAATGTGACGAGTTAGCATTGTCCGGTGGAGGGATCAGTTTGATGGCCAAGAAAGGTTTCGCTCACGACGTGTCGTAAATGCGTCGTCGTCTTTAATTGACACCCGGCCCAACTCCATCGGGCTTGAATTCCTCGGTCGCGCGGCTGAAGGAAGGGCGCGAGGATGGCGCTTTGTTCGGCGAGAGGGCCGGCGAAGGGGCAGCAAGTATTTTTATGGGGGGCTAATAAACATTCCGCCTCTGAAGACAGGGGGGGGGGCTGGGTGCGTTCGGGGCTGGCCCGATGCGCGGTCGGGGGGTGGGCGGCATGACGAAAGAACCCTCCGCGGCGGTAGCCGCGTCCCGTTGACCCACTTATTTCTGTGCCGCGGCGCGAGCTATTTCCCGATGCAGAAATTCATTTGTTATTGGCGACGCCATAATAAAATTATATTTAATTAATCGGTGACGCCACATTAGCATCCCCCTCCCACTAGATTGATAATTCGAGTTTCTTTGTTAATTTCTAATAAAGGGCGAGAATTCTCAATCGTCGAAAAAAATAACAGTGGTGTCACCTAAGATAAAGAAATGCTTAATTTAATTTTTCATTGGAGGCTTAAGATACTGCGCCTCTCTGTCTACATTACTAATTTTCTATGATTAAAACCCTTATTATTACGGTGCTTACTCTAATCGTGACAACTAGTGTCGTATGGGTCGCAGGTTCCGGCGAATTGTGGGCAGAGTTCTCGGAAACGTGATATTTTACTTTATTCTTTGAAACAAAAATCGTAAATTAAAAAAATCTTCAACCTGTCATAACCCCGTTCTCGTCATAATCCCGTCATAATTCTCGAAAAAGTCTTCAACCCGTCGTAACTAAATTCAATCAATTCTCTGTTGTCCGGATGGGTGGTTTTCTGCCTGTGCAAGTTAACAAATCTAGTGCCGTGAATATTTTGTTTTAATCAAGTTTCCTAACATCTCATCTACATTTTTCGGCGCCTCGTTCTCAGGTACTGTAGCTTTGTTAATGTGCCTCACTTCTAGGCAAATTCTGACTCCCGTCTTTCTTTTACAACAATAGGATTTAATTACACCGCAACACTTCTCTCTCTTATTCCCTCATTAATCTTTCCCCCCAGTAGTTTCATTAACTCGTTCCCTCATTAATTATTCCCCCAGAAGTCTCATTGACTTGTCCCCTAAGTGATTACTGTGCAGGATAATTATGGTCGGCAAGGGGTATCGTCAGTGACGTTAATCCGAAACAAAATTCTATAACAGAATGAGTTGGACGTGCGAACACATTCGAAAATTAAAAAAAAATACCTGCTCTAGCTAGGAGCGCTCGTGGTCAATAATTAAGTCATTTTCTTTGCTCTCATTGGGCTTATGACCCCACTCACGTCTTCCCCCTTTATTCTAGGACGCACGCAGTGTACTTGGTTCTACTCCGCCGTCAACTTCATCCGTAAGTGCAATTTCCTTACCCCCACCAAAACTCATAATATCTCTAGAAAAGTTAATCACCCCATCGTTCTCCTTTTAAGAAATTAACCCCCCAAAGTTATATCGTGTTTTAAATCCTCAACTACTAGACAAGGGACGTCAAATAAATGATCTTGTACCTGAAACGAGATAAGGGCCTGCTCATTAATAGGCTTACTTCGTTTATTTCCTACTCCGATAACTTAACACTTAGCAGTGGGCAGTGTTGGCACGGGCTTACGTTCACTTATAAGGCGAGAAAATAATTTTAACGAAATGGCACTGATTTCACTGCCTGTGTCGACTAATGCACGGACAGAAATTCTATTTAATTTAAATTCTAAAACAGGGCATTTCCGGACACTCTTTGACTTGATTAGCCTCCCCATTGCCAAAATCGTGGAAGGCGTAATCTACAGATATCGTTTCATCGAATGGTATCTCTGCCACAATTCGTTTGGGACCCAGATGACCCAAACGTTTCTAGTTCGACGAATTTGATCTTACATTGTAATTGACACTAGTACCGGAACCGTTTCCCTCTGTCGAATTTTCCGGTCTCCCCACGGGCGGTTCAGAAGGCGGTCGCCTCTCATTGTAAACTTGCCATGCTTGTCCCAACTACCTTCCAAAATTTTCTTTTCAAACTCGTAGCGGGCTTGTTCCCCCCAGAATTTATCCACGAATCGATCTCGGGACCCCTCATAACTGCTCGTGAACGGATTGATTGCTGTCAACCGGTGGGCGGCGCTGCCACGTAACAACTCCGGCATGAACCTGGGTTTGAGCGAGGAGGGAACCGATTTAGTTAGAGCCATAGAATTTTCGGCTCGATCTAATAAAATTTTGGGGTTCTCGTCCGGAGATCCCGAAAAACAAAGATTTTGTGGGGGCGCCCACGAAAATCGCAAGCCTGCCTCAGCCGTGGGAGAGCTTCCTACGCTGTTTTCTCCGTCCCAATTTAAAGGCTCTTGCACTAAAATTTTGACATTCCGGTCCGTTTCTTCCCTAATCTCAGATTTGTTTCCCATCGCGTATTCCTCTTGCGCATTTCCCATAGAATTTACTTCTTCCTGTGTTTGACTAACTTCCGAGCTTAATTCCTTATCAATCTTATTAACGTTTTCATTAAGCTCCTTTTTTGTTTCCTGAGTACACTCTTTTAATTCTTTAAGACGCGCCTCCCAAATTTTCCTTTCTTCTTCCCGTTGCGCCTCCCGAATTTTCCTATCTTTTTTCCATTGCTTCTCCCGAATTTTCCTGTCTTTTTCCCGTTGCGCCTCCCGAGTTTTCCTATCTTCTTCCCTTTGCGCCTCCCGAATTTTCCTATCTTTTTCCCATTGCTCCTTACTAATTTCCCCATTTTCCTGTTGCGACTCCCGAAGTTTCCTATCTTCTTCCCTTTGCGCCTCCCGAATTTTCTCATCTTCCTCCCATTGCGCCTCCTGAATTTTCCTATCTTCTTGTCGCTCCCTAAGATCTATCCTACTTTCCTCCCTTTGCGCTTCCCAAAATTTCCTATCTCTTTCCCATTCCGCCTTCTGATTTCGCATAAATTGTTTTAGAATTTCCACCAAAATGGCTTCACTGTCGCGTTGCGCCGGTGGGTCACTCGAACTGTCTGAGCCTGCTAGATTGACACCTGATTCGTCGGGCATTTTTACTGAGTTCTCTTGTTCACTTAGTTTACTATTATACCGCACACGCAAACACCGACACACGCAACACAGTACAAAAACAATAAACACAAAAACACAAAACAACAAATACATCAGAGTACACAAATTATTGACCCTCCTACAACTTTCTTCCATCCATTTATTGCGGTAACTTGTGACTTAAGCTGTCGCAATAGAATTTTGAAGGAGCTGAACCAAAAAAAGTTAATAACAAAGTATTTTATGAGCAATCTGACTTCCTAATCTCGGGGTCGCTTACTGGGGTATTTAACAATACTAATCGAGCCCCACTTGGGAAAGCCAAATGTAATAAAACCTAATGTTGCACTCGACTAGCCCGACTAGGGACCAGCCGAATGTACTACCAGCGGGGGAGGGCGCCAGGTTCAGCTCCTGAAATATAACTGAGTGGAAGAGTTGGGAGGTCAAGAATGAGCAATTGAGTCATTTGTGACAAACAACTGTTTATTCCTGGCACCAAAAGCTGCCAGGGGAATTTACAATGTCGCAATGGGCGACGCAAGTTCTTTTACTACTAAAACTACTCTGTGAATGAATTATAAGTGGTTACTCTGATGGGCCTGAGCGCGGCCACTTGCAGTTTTTCGCCGTTACAATAGTTCAGTGAGACGGCATCGTCTCATAGTTTCACCAATGGCTGCTGGTCTTCGTGGGTGGGTCGAGGAGGCAGCCTCAGACAGAGGTGGCGGCGGCTCCGGGTTGCTGATCTTCTGCGGCGCGTCTACTCTCGCTCAGGTAGCGGCGATTCCAGATTGTCCGCTCGAGCAGGCTCAGAGGAGGCGAGTCGCCACGGGCGCCGGCGTTGCGAAAAGGGCTGTCACTCAGCCCAGGACGAGAGGCGGCAAGGCTGGCGGGCCGGAGCGAAAACGGCGCGGGATCCCAGGTCGCTGCCCGAGTTCTCTCCGCGACAAGTCTCGTTTCGAGGAAATTTTTAGAACTGTTCCTCCGAAGAAATTTTACAAAGTGAGACTGAAGAAATTTTAACAAGTGTTGTCGAAGAAATTTTAACAAGTTAGTGTCTCGAATAAATTTGACAAGTCTCGTGTCAGAAAAATCTCAGAAGTTCCAGAAGTTCCTTATTCCTACTCTGCATCGCGTTTATAAGAGAATTTCCTTTCCCCTTCCCCAAAATGTTCCTAGCTCTGGGTTATCCCTTCCCCCATGGTGAAGCTTCCCATTGGCTAAGGGTGGCTGCGTCGCAGAATTTTGATTAGCCAATCATGTGGCAACTTTCCCGTATTTTTCCGTCGATGTTCTCAGTCTAATACTGGCTTCTTTCTCTCTCTTGCTTCCCTTTTGTTAGTTACTCCGGGAGCTGATCGCAGCTGTGTGGACACGTGCGCGCGAAAAAAGCGCATTTCACGGGTTCTCGACGGCCGGCAGGGGCTAATCGACACCCTACTGTGTTTAGAGAGAAACAGCTCCCGCGGGGCTTCTGGCGCCCGGGCGCGTGCCAGAACGAATGTGACGAGTTAGCATTGTCCGGTGGAGGGATCAGTTTGATGGCCAAGAAAGGTTTCGCTCACGACGTGTCGTAAATGCGTCGTCGTCTTTAATTGACACCCGGCCCAACTCCATCGGGCTTGAATTCCTCGGTCGCGCGGCTGAAGGAAGGGCGCGAGGATGGCGCTTTGTTCGGCGAGAGGGCCGGCGAAGGGGCAGCAAGTATTTTTATGGGGGGCTAATAAACATTCCGCCTCTGAAGACAGGGGGGGGGCTGGGTGCGTTCGGGGCTGGCCCGATGCGCGGTCGGGGGGTGGGCGGCATGACGAAAGAACCCTCCGCGGAGGTAGCCGCGTCCCGTTGACCCACTTATTTCTGTGCCGCGGCGCGAGCTATTTCCCGATGCAGAAATTCATTTGTTATTGGCGACGCCATAATAAAATTATATTTAATTAATCGGTGACGCCACAATATGTAGTAACTCCCAGTAAAGAAGAACATGAAGTAATGTCTTTGTTTAAATTTTATTTCCGTTATTACATGGAGCAGCGACCCTAATTTTGGGGGGGACCAGCGGCCGGTACGAATGTTCAAAGTACACGTTTTTATCCTTACATGTATGGTAAAGTTTATAATGCGAACGACCCTTACGATTGCGTGCGCCAAAGCAGATCCACTTTATTTTTATTATTTTTTAATTTATTTTTTAATTTATTTTTTCAATTTATTTTTTCAATTTATTTTTTCAATTTATTTTTTTCATTTATTTTTTCATTTATTTTTTTAATTTATTTTTTAATTTATTTGTTATTTATTTTTTGTTATATTTTTTATTTATTTTTATTTTTTTACTTTGTCCCCTCGACAGCATACGATGTGGGAATTTATTTTCTATAGCTTGGATGCATTAAGCTGCTGCCTTACGGCTTAATCAGCAAGACAGGGGTTGTTTTAATAAGTAACTAATTTAATCTAATTCTAAAGTTAAATTACCTTCACTTTGTCATTCATAACTTACAGTAAGATGAATGCTTAACTAATTTCTAAAGGAATTGTACTTTTTGATAGGTGAGCCTTTTTTTTTCTTGGATCCATAGCTTGGATGCATTAAGCTGCTGCCTTACGGCTTAATCAGCAAGAGAGGTGTTGTTTTAAGAAGTAACTTTAATTTAATTTAATTCTAAAGTTAAAATACCTTCACTTTGTCATGCATAACTTACAGTAAGATGAGCGGTTAACTAATTTCTAGAATAATTGTACTTTTTGATAGGCGATATTTTTTTTCATAGATCAGTTTTCGCGACCACTGTACGCAACTCCTAGCGGCTGCGAGGCGCCCGGCAGCGGCCTCCGCGCCCGTGAAGGGCCCGTTTTAAGTAAATGCGACGAATCCATTTGGCCACAGGCGCCACCGCCGCCACCGCCGCCGCCGCCTCCGCGGAGGCTTTTCTCGCTTTCGCCTCCGACGGCGCGTGATTTCGAAGCGAAAGCAGAAAACCCCAGTCACTTTCGGGGGCCTCCGCTTTAGGACGTTGCATTCGCCCCACGCGTGCCCGCCCTTCAATGCTGCGCCGGCGAGTTCGGAGCACGCGGCGGCGGAAAGTCTTAATTATCAACTTGAGACTTTTTATACTTACGAGAGGGAAATATTTGCGAGCCGCTTTTGCAAGGCGTAGTTCTCTGGAGGGCGTGATCGCACGCGGTTGACTCTGAAATGTGTGGGTATAAAGGGACTCGTGTAGCCAAAGTAAAGCGCTGTATTTATCGATGGTACGTCGAGTTTCGAAACTAAGTTTCCATCTTCTGTGGATATGTTTCTTAAAATCACAGTCAGTTATACAAGTTTAAATTCTTTATGACGATGAAAGAGTTTGCTTTGAATCGGGGTGGGATGGGGTGGGGGTTATTCAACTTGTTTCGTTTACAGCAGCAACAATATGAATTCATAGAATAAACAAACACAAATATCAGAATTCAGCTATTGTATTATGTCCTGTTGTGAACAGTTAAAAGCATGCGCTTTTATTATTGTTCCCAATATCTTTACTAAAAATATAATTTTAGAGTGTAACCGCCTGTTGAAATGAGGAAAATAAAATAAATGCCTCACTAAATGAATACGTAGTGGCGAGGTGTTCACTTCGAAATTTCTTTACTGTGCAGAGTTGGTAAATTGTATGAAACCGCTGGCCGCGTGCAACTCCGAAACAGAAGCGTTATGGAGCTAACGGTTTTATCGGGACCGCTCTCAGTAAGTTACGGTCTTAATTTCCTGCGCCAATACATTCGGTGGTGGAGGTGGTGGCGGTGGTGGCGCCCGCTGGTGGTCGAAGCCGTCCTGCGACAAGCAGACGCTCTCCTGTATAGATCGCGATGCCAGGGGGAGCAGTGAACCGTAGTTGTTCGCTAGTAACGCGGCATGTAGCGCCCACTTCCTAGCGTAGCTACTCTTAGCGTAGTGTATTTTAGCGTTGTATATCCTAGCGTTGCGTCTCGTATCGTAGCTACCTATAGCGTAGTGTCTCATAGAGTAGTAAATCTTAGCGTTGCACTACGTAGCCTAGCGACCCTGAGCGTGCCAATCCACAGCGTAGCAACCCGTACCATAGCGCTCCCCAGCCTAGCGACACGCAGCGTAGCGACACGTACGTAACGCTAAAGAGAAGGGAGAAGGTTTGACGCGACGATACGCTGCGTTACACAGGTGACGGTAGTTTATTGCTTGGTAACATTGATTTTTTTTCGCCATTTGATAAAATAAATCCTATTTCATTTCAGTCTTGTACTAAAGCATTAAAAATATTAAACAATTAATGTGTTTTAAAATATAAATAATTATAGTTATTACATTTGTTTAATTCGGTCAACATCCTCAAACAATTCTGTCTTTAATTATCGTAAATTTTAATATACACCTCAAAATAGATTCGAGTTGTTTTTACTATGCTATAATTTATTTTCACTTCTTTCATGTACAAGGAAGGATGTAGTCGCAAGCGTTACGTAATTATTTGTGGGGTTCAAGCACGCGTTACGGGTGCGTTACAGGGGGGAGAGGAGATATTCAAAATACTAAAAAAATCCATTTCGTAATTTACAGGCTGCCCTATCAATATTTATTTTAATTATCTGCTTCAAGAAAAGCTCAACATTGTTGTTCTTTCTCACACATTCTCGATTTTATGTTTGCATCCATTTAGTATACGTCAAAAGTTGACACATAAAGGTAACGATAATTTGTTTATTTTTCTTGTGTTAGATCATAGCTCAGACATTAACGATGTTGGTGTATTTAAATATTATTCAGTTACAATAGACAGACAGTTAGGCGGTAACAAACTAAACAGAACATCTTGATATATCTGCCATATAATCCTTACAATATATTTATTACATTCTTCTACAGTTTTCAGAAATAAATATTTTCCGAAAGCACAGTCACAAGTACCTCATAATACTTTTAAAATGTTGATTTAATACCTGATATTTATATCATAAATAATAACTGAAGTTTCTTCTTTAAATCTAAAAAATGTATAATGTTCTGAAATATGTTTTTTTTAAACCGAAATATTTTTTTCTTGTTTAATTCACGAGTTATTTATCGTTTAGAATTCTTGTAATAAAGTTATCAAAGATTTATACGTTTATTTTTATTTATTCTTACTAAAAAATGTGACATTAAATTGCAAAATCGAAAAACACAAATTATTTCCGTGCAGTAAAACGCCAGCAGTTTTGTAACGTCATAAGATGAGTCTCTTCGGCAGGGTGAGTTAATAACTGAGTCCATAATTTTCAGAAGTTTAAATTGTTTGGATATTCGTGGTTAATTGACGATTAATGAAATGTAGTTTACCACTTGGAAAAGCAGTGATTAATACAGGGTATTGCAGTTAAAGATACTTTATGACTCCCTTTATAGCTACCACTTCATGTATAAAGACGCCTCCGTCCTTTCAAATTCGTGAAATTCAGCATTCTTTTGTTGGTGTACTTATGAACACACAATGCGACTGGTATTAATTGCCTTTGGCTGACATTTATGGTTCCCGACTCTTCTGAACACAATAGTTTCAGAAATTCATAATGCTCGCCCTCATGGCCCTTTGTTTGCGATTTCCTGTTATCGTAGCAATGACCGTTCTATAGTTTTCTGAAGTGAACATACCTATCCTTAAATATCATTTTTAGTAATTTATTAACAGTGTACTATGTATAACGTGTTAGTTATACGTTTATATGTAACGTATTAGTTCAGAATCATACAATATTGAATAATTTTTACTCATATGTTTGATTTTGTGGTTGACTCTTTATTACAGTATGAATGAAAACATTTCATAAAACAGTAACTGTAGAAAAGTATAGATTATTATTAATTACTCATGCACTGAAGTATTGGAAAAACAATTACAGATACAGATACAAGAAAATTTTGCAATTGAAAACGAACTAGAAAATTACCATAAATCATAAAATTTCAAGATGGATGTAATTTTAAATATATTATATGTAACGTACACTAACACATAGGAACTGTGAGAAGAAATATATATATTGTGTATTACAATATTTTACTACCGATATCATTCAAAAGTGTAGGAGAATAAAATACTTTCAAAGATTTTTAGCAACTGTATTTGTAGACATTTTGCAACCAATGATTGTAGTAATTATCAGTCGCTTTGTCAGCTAAAAGTCACTAAGTTCCATTAACGTCACAGAAACATATTTCGCAACAGAATAGCACAATACAATCGTGTACGAAGAGAAAATCTTTCATTTTTACGAGAACGTATACTCTCTGGTAAAATGTATCTTATTTTTTTCCACTAAACTGAAATTCTGTTAACTTTTTGTCAATTACACATTTTACAATAATGAGTATGTACTTGAAGATTTTTATGAAAAGAATACTTAGTTCGCAAAGAAATTTAATTTTCACATTTGGTATAAATTTAAATATATTTCATTCACAGCTCCGTTTTCTATATTTTTCTTATACAATCCATTGTAACAAATTCTATTGAACTACAATTATTATAAAGGGTGGTGATATTCGTGAATACATTTGGGTCGATGAGGTATGAATGTCTATTTTTATGGCCGTTAGTATGACCATGCACATCATATAGCATTAACACATCTTTAGAATCAACTGTCAATATTGTTTTCTCGTCGTCATACTACGATTCGCCCACGATTTTCTGTTTCGGCATTGGTGACGCGTCTCCCTCGGCCCGAAGCATCGCCACGCGCGCTTTCTTTCGCGTCGGCCGCTTGTTTCGGTGACTGTACCTGGCCAGGCAATATTGCACAGCAGCCCAGTGAGTAGATTACATCCTCCAGGAAGGGGGAAGCGTCCCTCCGAAATTACTAACTGGGAGCGCGGCGCGGCGTCCCTCTCCGCCCCCGCTCCAGCCCCCGCTCTCACTCCCACCCCCATCGCCGCTACCCTCCTCCACCCCCGCCCACGCCATTGCTCTCACCCTCATCCTTGTTGACATCCTCGCCTCCGCCCCCGCTCCGGCCCCTGGTCCCCGCCTCCGCCCTCACCCCCGCTCTCTCCCCCCACCCCCGCCCACGCCATTGCGCTCACCCTCACCCTTGTCGACATCCACGTTCCCGCCCCCGCTCCCGCCCCCGCTCCCGCCCCCGCTCTCATCCCCCACCCCCATCGCCGCTATCCTCCCCCACCCCCCCACGCCATTGCCATTGCTCTCACCCTTGTGGCCATCCTCCACCCCCGCCATCGCTCTCGCCCACCACCTCTATCGCCGCCATCCTCACACCCACCCCCGCTCCTGCCCTCGGTCCCCGCCCCCGTCCCGCTCTCACTCCCGCCATCGCTCTCGCCCACACTGCCGCTCCCCTCGTCACCTTCCTCCCCGCGCCCGCCCCGCCCCTGCCGCCTTCTGCTGCGTCGCTCCCGCCCACGCCCCCGCTTCTCCACTTCCGCCCGGTCACGGCCGAATTCGCCTCCGCCGTCACCGCTTCCGCCCCCGCTCGCACCCACGTAACCACTACAGCTTCCAACCACCCCGCCCACGCCTATACAGTAGCCCTCATCCCTGCCCCAGCTTACAAAAATATCCCCGCATCCTCTCGGCCTGCCTCCCCACAGACGCCCCCCACCCCTTCCCCCAACCTCAAAACCATCTCCGCTATCGCTTCTATCCCCACATCCCCTCCCCTCAACCGGCTCGCACCCTTGTCCCCTCTTCTGACGCCACGCCTCCCTCCCCACCTGCCACCAGCCCCGCCCCCTCCACCCACTCCGCATCCATCCGAACCCTCGCCCTGGCCGCCCCCGCTCCCCATATCCGTCCATCTCCGCCCCGCCCCTGCCCCCCTCCCCCGCTTCGCTTTCACCGCCGCGCATCGCCCGCTCCTTCCCCGGCGCTTTTGTCCCAGGCCGCGGCCGACGACCGGCCGGCCGGCCGGCCGGCCCCCGGGCCCACCCGCGCCCCCGTTACAAATAGGACGTCGGGACAATGGCGCCGATATATTTTCTCGCGTATACATATAAAGTAAACATGAGAAACCCCCGGGCGATGCAGGCGCTACAGTTACATAAAGCTGCGTGCCGGCAAAGCCCGCATCGCCTCACATCGATAGGACTTTGTTTGGTGCGTTCCGTATACTTCTAAGTATTTCGATTTGAGTATACAAGGAGTTGAAGGAAGACTCCCGCTTCAAATTCAAAGGACTTGCAAAGTTGTGTTCGTTGAATTGTAGAGTCCGTGCGATTGGACTAAAGCATATCCTTGTATTCTCAAGAAAAAAGTAGTTTAGGACCAGTGGATGGTGAATTATGTGTTTAATATCACGTCTGAAATAACAGACGAATTTAAATCATTTTACAAAATCCAATGCTTAAAATTACAAATCGTTCAAAAATTTTCATCTAAACTTTGTATTACAAAAATATTGAAAATGAATTGAATATAAAAACACTTAGTACTTTGTAATATCATTTAACATTATTTACCTCTGAAATTGCTTATAAAACTGTATCATGACACTAACTTAATTAATTTTTACGTCCCCTTTGGAACTATTAGCAGTCTGTTCAAGGATATATTTCAGCAAAAAAAATGATACTTTTAGTATCTGATAATGTGCGACTATATAACTACCTTTCTTCTATTTAGAAGATTGATTAATTTGAAAATGCTAGCTGACGTAGACTAACGAACGACGATTTATAATATCATCTCGTAGCTTTTTGTCCGAAATGCAACTTATTTCTAAACTTGTTTTTATGTGAAAAAATTCTCAATGAAGCTGATAAAGTTGTGACCATACAGATTCATAAATTACAAAATGTTTTCAAGATCTGAATAGGGATGAATGCTCCCCTTTCCCCTATGTCATAAAGGGAAGGAAACATATAGAACCAGGAAATTTCACTGAAAGATAATTGAAGCGTAGAAAAAGTAGGGAAAGTAGTAAAAAGGTACGACGAAATGCGGGAGAAAGTAAGAAATTAAAGAAGATCTGAAAAAGGAATGGATGCAGAAAAATAGTCTAGTAAGAAAGAAAGAACGAAAATAAGAAGGAACTAGGGCATTGATGGATGAAACAACTAAATAGTCGAAGGAAAGAAGCAAGGGAAAATTGAAAGAAAGTATAGTGTAAAAGGTTACAAGGAAGAGGTATATGGAGGAATATTGAGAAAAGTAAAGTAAGAAAGGAGGAGAAAATTAGTGGGAGGTAAAATCGAAGGAAAGAAGAAATAAAGCCAGAAGCAGAGAAGAAAGGACGGAAATGAAAATTGATAGAAGAAAGAGAGAGAGGAAAATTAAAGGAACGCAGGAAGTAATCAAAGGTTTACGAAAGATGTGAACAATAGAGAAAAAGAGAGGCGAGGAGCGGAAGAAAGCCAGTAAACAGAAGGACCATGAAGGGCGTTGCGAGCATGGCGGACGTCGCTGAAATGCAATACTTTTCCTGGCTTGACAATGGTATTCCGGCGAATCCCTTATTTTCGTGGGGGCGCGGCGTGGAAGGACAGCCTCAGGACACCTCCCCGCTCCTCCAACGCAGCGCAGCTATGCGGGGCCGTTTCGGGGCCGTTCTGGGGTCGTTCCGAGGCCGTTCCGAGGCCGTTCCGGGCCGTTCCGAGGCCGTTCCGAGGCCGTTCCGAGGCCGTTCCGGAGCCGTTCCGAGGCCGTTCCGAGGCCGTTCCGAGGCCGTTCCGAGGCCGTTCCGGGGCCGTTCCGAGGCCGTTCCGGGGCCGTTCCGAGGCTGTTCCGGAGCCATTCCGAGGCCGTTCCGGAGCCGTTCCGAGGCCGTTCCGAGGCCGTTCCGAGACCGTTCCGAGACCGTTCCGAGGCCGTTCGGAGACCGTTCCGAGGCAGTTCCGAGACCGTTCCGGGGCAGTTCCAGGGCCGTTCTGAGGCCGTTCCAAGGCAGTTCTGAGGCAGTTCAGAGGCAGTTCCGGGGCCGTTCAGAGGCCGTTCCCGGGCCGTCGCGAGGCCCTTCCAGCCTCCTCGCGCGTTTGTGCCCGGGGTGCGCTGACAAATTGTGCGCAGACGTCGCGATGTCGCGGCCACAATGGCAGGATCGGAGCGGCGGCCCCCATCCCTGCGGGCGGCCGGTCCCGTCACTCGCCCTTTTGCCCTCGCGCCCTGCGGGGTGCCGCCACTTTACAGACCCCCTCCACTCACCCCCATTGCGCCCCACCCCGCTCCACTCCACCCCCTACCCACCGTACATCCGTCACCGTCCCATCACCTCGTCCAACCTGCTCTCGCCACGCCTCTTGCCATTTCACCGTCTCTCCACTCCGCCCTTCAAATCCCCTTCCGGTTTCGCATCTTCTCATCCCGCCCCACTCCCTTTACCACGCTCCCGACCCTCTACAGATCTGTGGTCTCCCGCCCAGCAGCCCCACCACACCGAACAAACCGGCCCTCGCAACGCATTCCCCACGTCTCTGACCTTCCCGCTGTCGCCTCTCCCCACATCGCTCCTTCAAACCCCAACCTCGTCTCCTCCGGTTCCAACCTCACCCCGCGGCCACGATATATCCCTCCCCCTTCCTGTAGCCATTCTCCCCACTCCCACCCCCGGGTCTCAAATGCCCACACCCACGGCCCCACCTCCTGCATTGCCCACGCTTCGCTCACGCTCTTCCCCAACTCACTCTCAGTTCCCATCCTTAATGTCCTCACCCCGGTCACGTCCTCTCCCACCCCCCCATCCCTCAGCATCACCACGCCATCCGACGCCCCTACTTCGCCTCCGGCACGCCCCTGTACCCATCTGTAGCACCGCCCACGCTTCGTTCAGGCTCTGCCCCCACCCCCTGCCCGAACCCATCCTCAATGTCCTCACCCAGGCGACGTGCTCTTCCACCTCCCAGCCCTCAGCAACACCACCCCATCCGACGACCCCTCCTCGGCCCCCAGCACGCCCAACTCCCGCACCGCCCACGCGTCGCTCACGCTCTTCCCACACCCCTCTCCCCATCCCCATCCTCAATGTCCTCACCCGGCCACGTCCTCGCCCACCCCCAGCCCTCAGCATCACCACGCCACCCGACGACCCCACCTCGCCCCCGGCACGCCCACCTCCCGCACCGCCCACGCGTCGCTCAGGCTCTGCCCCAACTCCCTGCCCGTACCCGTCCTCAATGTCCTCACCCAGGCGACGTCCTCTCCCACCCCCAGCCCTCAGCATCACCACGCCATCACCCTACCTCGCCCCGGCACGCCCACCTCCCACGCCGCCCACGCGTCGCTCAGGCTCTGCCCCACCCCCCTGCCCGTCCTCATCCTCAATGTCCTCACCCCGCGCGCAGGCCGTCGTTCGAAGCCACCGTCCCGAGGCGCAGTAAGCGCCGGTTATTACGTCCCCCCTTTTGTTCTAAAGAGCTCGCTTTTCGCATCCTAGATGTAATGTAGCCTTTGATATTCCCGAGAGCTCTGGCGGTAATTATTTTAAAGTGAGAGCTCCGTGTATGGATTCGCCCCGGACGCCGCTCCCCAAGTTGTGTGTCGGTTTGCGGCCGCGCTCCGGCGGAGAGGCGCGCGCGATGAGAAGGAAAAAGGGGGTCGCGTTTCTTGGAACTCGAAGTACAGAGGGGTCCAAAAGAATGTGAACATACGGTCAGCGGTCCAGTGGCATCGACGTTGCACCAGCTGCTAATGGCGAACACGTTGAACACACGTAACAACATATAGCAACTGAACACAACTGTAGCAACATGTTCAACTGAAATGGAAAGCAAAAATCACAGGCGTATAACTCCCCGTTCCAAGCCAATTCTCTGCCAAACAGTGTATAAAATTTTCAGCCTCACTCTATAGTCACCTTCGTAGGCAGAAACACACAACAAAATCAAAAACGTGTTTTTCTCTAATACAATATATTAAGCAATTCTTTTAACAAAACATTCAACTGAAATAGCAAGTATGAATCACAGCCGTATGTCTCCCCTTTCCACGTATAGTCACTGTCAAAGGACGTATGCATTTCTTGGACCCATCTGTATATAATTATTAGTCACCACTGGAGGCAGAAACACACAAACCGAAAGAAGATACCTTCCTTTCTCTAATACATTTCTATGATTTATCTATTTTTAATCAAAAGACAAAAGTTTTGGGGAGGTGAAACTATGGCTGTAGTTCTGAAGCGAAAAATCGCAACTACCGTCATTGGCGTCAGATTTTCTGGGTAAGGCATTTATGTGAAGAAGCATTTGTGATGATCATAATACGCTGAGCACAGAACGTCAAGATGGATAAGATGGTGGAATAAGATTTGGGAGAAACGGGCGAACCCCGAAGAACGCTTCAGGCTTACCCTTCACTCAACGCTAAAATCGGAGAATGATCGAACTCCAGTGCGTGCGGTTAAGGTGGAAAGAGATGGTTGCCCTCCTCCGGTGCACCGATTTCTGCTCGTTCTGCACAGCTCCAGTTTGCATCATGAACCACGTGACCACAGCACTGCAACTGTGTTTGAAAAACTAGAGCAGACGCTGACAACCATGTTGCATGGAGAGCGAGAAATGTTGAGAAACATTTTGAAAATGACAAAAGTGACAGTAACCAACAAAACATAACACGATGAAGGTCTACAAGATGCAATATTAAAAAGAAATGCATCATATATATGTTTCAATGACTTGTAACAAGTCGATAATTTTGGTATCTGGTTGCCGTTAAAATTCCTGTTAATATTGTGTCGCAAATAGGAATCTCATTAGCTGAAGTCGGATACGATGCGCAATGTCTCACCCATCTCTTTCCATCATGCCTGCGGAGAAACACAATGTAGTCAGTTGTCGTAAATCATTTGTGTCAGGTCACAGAGCAATAAGACTATATGGCGGTTATGCTAAAAAAATGATTGGGAGTCCTCATCAAATCGGATACATATATGTTCTCAAATCCATGTGAAGTAGCTTTTGGTGATTTGATATTGTACTTTGATCTGTGTGAAGGTGGTTTATTATTGAAGTGTGTTTAATTAAGGGAGAGAGATATAAGTAGATTGTGAGAAGTAAACATTAGAAATACCCACGATACGAAATGAAAAATACCGCGAAACAAAATCATTTTGTCATATCTTGAAATCAACATTTATTTGTAAACAGTTACTAGTAAAAGCTGTTTCTTCAGGGAATGAATAGCGAATTAAAATAACAAGTATTGGCACTAAAAGTGAGACGATGATCAGTTCTTCAGATAAATCTGTGAATGCAACAAAGAAAACAAAATACTTCCTTCCTGGTTAGTTGGGTGCAGCGAAGGCCGATAAAAAAGTTAAATAACAGTGGTTTGACCACTACGCTTCTCATTTGGAAGAAATATATTTCCTGCTCTCGGAACTTAACATTTCCCTTTGCGAATAAAACTTTACTTACATTTGTTTTCGAAATCCCTATTGAATAGGTGAATGATATAAAAAGGTCTAAAGATAAAGACTCCTCTCTCTGAAATAGACAAATGAATAACGTATTCTAACCTCTGACGTCATCCTTACTCGTTCTCCTCTTAACATTTTAATTAAATCTCGTTGCTGTGCGATTGCTTTAGAAAGTAGCGATATTTTTTTCGGAACACTTCAGTTTTAAATCGGAATATTCATTATGCAAAAAAAGTTTATCTCGTTAACGATGATTGGATTGAAATAATAATTGGCAAACGTGGGATTTAGAAATTACTGAATTGTGAAATTACTGTGAATGTGTTTCATTGTTTACATATTCCATTCTGTTTTGCTTTTATATTACGTCAAACGATTGCGTAGTTCTATAAACTTAATATTCATTTTGATTTATTTTATGCTCCATCGCATACAAGTTGATGCGTGAATTTGAAGTCTGCCATTGCGGAATATAATATTTGATACACTTGAACAACGTGTAAAACTACCATGAAAAAGGCAATGATGAAAATAACTTTTTCTCCTCACTTGAATGAGTTCCAATTTTGCCTCTGTAAGAGGCGAATGTGAAATAAACATATTTTAAGCAATCGCAACTTGTAAAAGGTAAATGTTAGTCGGTCATTTTTGTTCATTACAAGATTGCATGGTGACGACAGGTCAGACTCCTATCACGCTGTTCCTAGCTCGATTGACGACGTAAGACGAGTACCCAGCATCTATGGTGACCGATGTTTGTTTAATTTTCACAGAAAATCAAAACGTTAAAAGGATGTGAGTCGATTGTGTAAAACTCAATATTCGTTCTATTTTATGCGCTGCCATACCTTTCATCCAATTGCAATGAAAATTTGTCAACTTATTGCTTGCACTTGCGCAAATTATATAGGCATACTTTAATGGGAATGTGCTTGTGTCTGTGGCACATGACGCAGAAAGGAGGCGTTGTTGATGATTTTATGCGTGTGTGCTGAATCCAGCATCCTTGATCAGAAGGACTAGTCAACACGCCGTACCCGTATTAGCCGCGTCTTCGCTGTATATACTGCCCTTGCGATTGTGAAGTATCGGTCGGAATAGTTACTTGAGCGTTGTCTCGGACAAGTAAATCAAATTTTTCCAAGACAGTGCCATACAGAATTCATGTCAAAAACTTGAGAGATAACGTTTTCAAAAAAAGGAAATCTCACAATCATGTCCAAACCAGGACATAGAACAAACCCATTCTCACGAGAAAGTATTTCATCTATTAAAATGTTCGCAAAGAGAAGCGGAAAACGTGATTAACAATCACGTGGCCTCTAGCGTGTGAAGTCTAATACATTACAATAGCGAAACATTGCCGAGTCCATTAGTGTAAAGTATTAAACACGAATTAAAATTTAAATGTTACTTTCGAATCTAATAACACAAAAAGAACAAATGGGGAAAAAACAGGGCAGTATATTATTCCAATTATCTCTTTTGATAATGTGTACTGTTTTCTAATGCACATTTAAGTTTGCCATTGTTAATATTCTTGAGAATAAACAAATTGCCTGGAAGCCAGGGCATTCACTACGGTATTGCGCAGCCAAGAATAAACTGAAAGTGTCTCTAGGTCGCTCGCGATATTGTGAATTCCGCGTCCATAAATCACATGACAGATAAATGAATACATAATTCACAGTAATTCATATACATTCTCCTTTAGGGATATAATCACATTTTAAAAAGTCATGTATTTAAGAACATTTACTACATTATTATTCTTACATATATATTTTAACCGCTTTATGCTTCTGAAATAATTATTCATATAATGTATTCTTTCACTGCAAACGCGAGTTCAACATTATTTTTCCTTAAGAATATTGACAATCGGTTTGGAATCAGCTTAGAAGCGAAGCTATCCACTACGGTCATACGCAACCAAGAACGAACTGCAAGTGTCTGTAGCTCGCTCGCTGTATTGTGAATTCCGCGTCCATAAATCACATGGCAGGTAAATGAATACGGAATTCACAGTAATTCATCTGAATATACTTTCTCCTTCACGAATATAATCACATGTTTAAATCGGCATGTATTTAAATTGATTTACTACATTAATATTCTTTTGTATACTTTTAACTGCTCAACTCTTCTGAAATAATTTGTCATATATGCATTTGTCCACTGCACACTCCAGTTCAACATTGTTTTTTCTTCAGAATATTGACAACCTGCTTGGAAGCGGTGGTCATCCGTCACGGTCATGCACAGCCAAGAATCAACTGCAAGTGTCTGTAGCTAGCTCGCTGTATTGTGAATTCCGCGTCCATAATTCACATGGCAGGTAAATGAATAAGGAATTCACAGTAATTCATCTGAATATACATTCTCCTTCGCGGATATAATCAAATGTTGAAAACGTCATGTATTTAAATTGATTTACTACATTAATATTATTTTGTATACTTTTAACTGCTTAACTCTTCTGAAATAATTTGTCATACATGCATTTGTCTACTGCACACTCCAGTTCAACATTGTTTTTCCTTCAGAATATTGACAACCTGCTTGGAAGCGGGGGCCATCCGCCGCGGTCATGCACAGCCAAGAATGAAGTGGAAGTATCGATGGCTGGCACACGGTATTGTGAACTCCGCGCCCATAAATCTCCTTGCGGGCAAATGTGTCGTAAGTATGCGCGCGTAATCCTTCATCCGTAATTCACGTGCATTCTCCTTCAGGCGGTCGTATCGCCTCGCCTCAGCCCCTCGCGCGCCGGTGGCGCAGCGCCGCGGCGGCCGCGGGCGACAGCATTCATCATTTATATTGCCTATTTTTGGCGCTTTCTTCGTCGTGCTACCGCCGCCGCTGCTGCCTTCCTTGGAGGGGGAGGAGGAGTGGGGGGGGTGCGAGGTGACGGAGGGGTGGAGGTGATGGAGTGATGCTGGCGGTGGTTGTGGCCACTGAGGTTACCCGTTTTGGGCAGCGAGGCGAAATCAAACGCGTAAAGTGGCCCGTGGTGGAAACGAGTAGACTGCTCTCGCGAGTGCTGGGTTCAGTTCCCGTGTGAGCATAAAATAATTGTGGAGGAAAATATGAGGTCCTAGCACGTTATCACGAGATTCTTCTATTTTCCTTGATTTTCCATAATTCAAGCCCAATACTCACATCATCGCCATCTTCATCATCATCATCGTCATGAATCAACTCAAACTACTTACCAAGGAGTCCACACGACGCGCATGATGACATTTGTGGTTTCGATTAATGCGCGAAGTCTCTCCGAAAATTCATGTCATACGATAGATAATAAAATAAATCATACGCGTATGGGTTATTTGCAAAACTAATGATGCCGTAGGTACGTTCGTTCATAAAATCGAAATGTTTAGGGTGTTACTCAAAATTTCGACTAGTAAAATACTCATAATATAGTTTCACTGAGCGTTATAACATTTAATCATAATGACGAATAATATCATACTTATAGTAGAGCTTAGTATTCTGGGTGATAAAGTCACGTCTACCTCCATGACATAACATACATGATAACATTAAATTAATAATATCTTAAAGTTAAAGAATAGGTACTTATCTGCTGTTATTGGTCCAAATATGGAAAAAAACGAATGCATGTTGTGTGTACTTCACTAAAGAACAAATTCGGAAATATTTTGCCGATAAAGGGATGGAACTGGATGAATAAATTACATCGTTCCATTGGTTACTCACCACACGAGTAGTCGTTATAACTTTGTTAAGTTTTAAATTTTCTCTCACGCTGCACTAGTCACACTCTGACTCAATAACTGAAGCAAAGTCTCAGTGCTTAAATTCCTAGTTCGTAGAAGTGTTTTGTCGATTACTCAAACAACGATGTTAGTGACCGATATAGTGACTTGTTGTAGTAATTCTCGCCAGTTATTTTCTCTGTTCCTCTGTTTTGCGAACTTCAATTTTTAATGCGTCTAGGCCTCATTAGTGATGTGATATGTGTGTAAAAACTAATTATCCTTAAATAGATAGTGACCATGTGAGCACACAATCAGAATTAATCTTCACTTTCACAAAAAAAATAATATAAAAAGTAAATATGAATAAATTTTAGTCTTTAGTAAATCGTGTTGTGTTATTGAACGGTCGAGAGCAGCAAAATTCACGTTTTTCGAAATAAATGAGCAGTGGCATATTTTGAAATTTCACTTCATGCTTAATTCTAATTTACGGCACTCATGCACTACTGTTTAATGTACATTTTTGATGAAAATTATATTTTTTTTAAAATTTTCAATAAGATAAGCAGCTGGTAACTACCTTACATTATTAACTTATTATACACACTCTTTTCTGTTGAACGCAACAATTAAATAACAAAGTAAAAATAGATAATATACAATACGAAAGGAATATAAATATTTACACTTGCGTGCTCACATTTACTTCTATACACAATTATTTTTTTGATGAAAATGTGCTAGTTTCCAGGACGTGCTTCAACTGGCAGAAGAAGAAAAAAAGAAAAACAAAAATGAAGCAAAAAAAACAAACAACAAAACAAAACACTCGGGCCCGGGGCGCCGTTTGCCGCGTGGCGGCGCGGCGTACAGCGCGACGTGGCCAGGCGGTCGCAGTCGATGGCGCATCGTTATTTCGAGTCCGCGGTCGAGCCCCGCCGCGAGTCTAATGCCCCCCCCCGCTGCCATCATTAGAGCCACGCACCCGTAATTGGAGAGCCCCACCGACCGACGCGCAAGTGGCATCGCCAGCGAAAAACCCGCGCGCCCTCGCCCGCGCGGCGGCGCCCGTTGCAGGCACGGGCTAGGTAGATAGATAGACAGATAGATAGATTACATAGATAGATTAGATAGATAGATAGATATGTAGATAGATTACATAGATAGATTAGATAGAGAGATAGATATGTAGATAGAAAAATAGATAAATAAATAGATAGATAGATAGACAGACAGATAGATAGATAGATAGATTACATAGATAGATTAGATAGATAGATATGTAGATAGATAGGTAGATAGATAGATAGATACATATATAGATAGTTAGATAGATACATATATAGATAGATAGATAGAAAAATAAATAGATAGATAGATAGATAGATAGATAGATAGATGGACAGATTTATTATTTCTGCAGGTAGGTGTAAAACCTGGTGGCAGAACACTACAATTTACATATTACAACTAAGAATAGTAATACTCTGTGATTTTAAAGCATTTAAAGGCAATAATAACAATAATATAACAATAATAACAATAACAGCATAACCTATTCACTTTATGACTGTCCTGCACGGAATTTTTAACTAATAAATACACTGCACTTCACTTCACTTCACTTCACTTCACTACACTTGCATTTCACTTCGCTACACTACACTTGCACTTGACTTCTCTATTGCACTACACTTCCCAACACGTCACGACACTCCAATTCAACTACTACTTTAAATTTAAATATAATTGTATATTTAACTCGGTAGCGGCTCGAAGCGGTATTGATTTAAAGTGGCGTTTTGGTGGAGTGACCGGCGGGATTTGTGGATTGGATTTGACTTGACGGGGGTTGGAGAATTTTAATTTTTAGATTTTGTGCGTTTCTGCTACGGTAAATGACATGTTGTGGACGAAAGTCAGTGTGCATAAAGGAGTTATACGAGCCGATAATAGGCCGTAAAGTGACGAAATTGTGCTGTCATGACTGGTTATTGCATTTATGAATCACTTGTATTATCACAGGTTATGAATGAATAAAGAAATATTGTAGTGCTATTTTAAAGAATAGTGTTTGTTCTTCAATTTTTAAAAGTATTTATCTACTCTATCAATCAGTGTTGTGATATTATATTTTATACGAGTATATATTTGTATATATTCGTATACAATTTTCAGCTTAACGAAAAAACAATAAAGTTCAGAATCGCTGTCAAAGTACGTGATTTATCAATTACTTACGGAAAATTCGAAATAAATTATTTGCTTTGTGGCTGTAAATTTTAGTCGTAGACAAGTAACATACCGTTCGAATTCAGCCAACCCAAGACTATTTACCCTATTCTAATCAGTTAGTGTCATTGGATAACGATAAAATTGTGTAAGTCTAAAAGATATAAAACAGAAAATATGTATAAATCACACCATAAGTCTTAGATTATAATATGTTATGAAAATTTGATAAAATTAAAATTAAATTGATAAACTTGCTATTGAAGCGAAAATAACATTATTTTTCAAAATTTATGTATCATAATTTTATTCCTCTTTCCCAATATTCATTTCAGTAAAACAGATGGAAAAGACAATTTTAAAATTAATTTTTTCTTTTTTCTATTTCGAAGTGACTACTTTGCACAAACGCACGTTCGGTTTATAACACCGTTATAATGTTGGCGCACGTTTTTGATCTCTTTCTGAAAGACGCGTTTTGTGCTATCGCTCCCACAGGTGAACGGACAAACGGACAAAGCAAACACACACGCGCGCGTTTTTGCCGCGCGCCCCGAGCCGCCTAAATCGTGCGAACGAGCGCGCCGCGCGATCGGGCACAACGGCCGATCCCACGCCACATCGCCCACTCGCCCACTCGCTCACACGCGACCCACACGCGCGACGCGGCGCCGGTGCTGCTTCGGCGGCGGCGGCGGCGGCGACGGAGCCGGCGCCGGTTCCGCTGCGGCGCAAATCCCCCACCCCGTTTCGCTTCTCCGCCTCCCCCTGCGCCGCCGGTCCCAGCTCCCCGCCACCGCGCTCAGCCTCGCTCCTTCCCCGCTCCATGTCCCGGGCGCCCCGCCCCCGGGCCCCACCGACTGGGTCCCACGCTCCGCCCATCGCGCCCCACCCCCTGCACCCTGTCCCACCCCCGCCACTCTCGCCCCGTCATCAGCGCCCTGCCTCCCATTGCCTGCCCCGCCCGCCCGCGCCACGCCCCCCGCCTAAGATCTGCCGCCTCCCACTCCTGTCTGGCTCCGCCCCCGCGCCCTTTCTCCTGTGCCCCGCTCCCCGTGCTCGCCACACACCGCGCCCCACTCTCCACCCCCAGTCTCCCACCGCGCCCCGCTACCCCCGCGCTCCTCCCCGCGCGCCCCACGCCCATCCCTCGCAACCTCCACTTTCCCATAACCGGCCCCTCACGCCGGTCACGTCCCTCCGCAGCGTCATCCCAGACATTCGCCTGCACAGTGCTCGCTGCCCAACAACTGCAATGCGACCTTCCTGCCCAGTCCTCCTCGCCCTGTCATTCTCCCCACCATGTCAGCCTTGCCACATCCCGCATACCCCTCTCTGGAACATCGTCTCCGCCAGATCTTTTGTCTCTCTCGCGTCAACGCGTCCTCCATGACCCAGCCACTCATATCTTCATGTCCTCCTTACTAGCTTCTTCCAACGTTCTCACAACACGACATTTCCGCACCTAAACTCACAGTCACATACTCCGTCATGTCATTCGCTATAAGATCTCGGATATTGAACTCTCACACGCTCTTCCAATTTCGTTGAACCCGTCAAACCACATTTTCCCAAAAAACGTCTCATAACAACCTCTTCGTCCCTGCGCCTCCTTCACTTACTACTTGCCTGATTTTAGTAGCATCTTCCTGTCCATATTCAAGTATATCCGTGATTAGTCCTTCTGTTGTACCCACTTGCTTCTTATTGCTCCTCCGCTACAAAACTCTACTCTTATCATCTCCTACTCACTCCGTTCTCGAGTGTCCTTCCACACTTAATTCCCATCATCGCAACCAATCCTCATCCTCATTATGTTGCTCTGGAGTCCGCACGCCTCCCCTGCCATCCCTCTCACTCAATCCTCTCGCTCCCGCCAATCCTTTCGCACCAGCCCTCCGCCCTATTCGCTCCACCTCCGCTGCCAGCGCCCTTCGGCGCCGCCTGTTTGCCGAGCCCCGTGGCGCCGCGCTCTGTGTACCTTGATGTCGAATCTTTTTGCAGATGCGTTCGCCGGCGCGCGCCCACGCCAGCGACGCCAACAAGCGCTCCCCGCCACGCTGCTCCACGATCCGCACATCCTCACCAAGCTTGTCTCCATTCGATGCTCCCCGCTCCGTCGTTCCCCGCCCCCCTCCTCCCCACCCTGCCGTCCCCCACCCTCCTGCTCCCCGCCCTGCCGTTCCCCGCCCTGCCGTCCCCCGTCCTGCCGTTCCCCGCCCTGCCGTTCCCCGCCCTGCCGTTCCCCGCCCTGCCGTTCCCCGCCCTGCTGTTTCCCGCCCTGCCGTTTCCCGCCCCGGCGTTCCCCCGCAACGCACACCCGCCCTTCCTCCCCCCTGCACCACGCGCCCTGTCCCCCACCCCGACGCTCCCCGCCCCGACACTCCCCACCCCACATTTCGCGCCCCGCCTCTTCCCGCTCCGCCGCTCTCCGCCCTGCCGTCCACCGCAACGCACCCCCGCCCCTGCTCCCCTTGCACCCCGCGCCCTGTTCCCAACTCCTATGCTCCCCACCCTACCGTTCCCCGCAGAGCACCCCCGCTGCTGCTTCTCCCTGATCTCCTTGCCCTGTTCCCCACCCCGACGCTCCCCGCACCGACGCTCTCTACCCCACAGTTCCCCGCCTCACCATTTCCCGACCCACCGTTTTTCCACGCTGCCGTCGTACCGCCTCTCTCCATCCCTCCACCCCATGCCCGCCGTTCTTCACCACTCCACACCCAGCCATGACGTACCTGGCCACCCCTTCCCCACGCCCCTACATTACCTCGTCCCGCAGCTTTCCGCCCTGCTGCTCCGCGCCCCACCACTCCTCCCCTCTCCCCATTACTTGCCTCCCCGCTTGTCTGCCCCGCTCGTCCACGTCCCACTGTTTCCGACTCCTCCCCACCCCTTCGCTCTACGCCCCGCTGCTCTCCGCCCCGCCGCTCCCCGCCATGCTGCTCGGAACGCCTCTCCCTTCCCCTTCGTTCTTTGTCCTGTTTTTCTTCCCCGCTCGTCCTCGTCCCATTTCTTTCCGACTCCTCCCCACCCCTTCGCTCTGCGCCCTGCTGGTCTCCGCCCCGCCGCTCCCCGACATGCCGCTCCTGACGCCTCTCCCCTCCCCGTCTCTCTTCGTACCACATTTCTGTCCCCTCTTCTTCTCGTCCCATTTCTCCCCGACTCCTCCCCGTCCCTTCCCTCTACTCTCCACCTCATGCTGCCCCTCCCCACCTAATCTCGCGCCGCCACCTCCGCGTGCCGCGTCGCGCAGAGCGGCAGCTTGGGGTGATCCGTCCTTTGTAGCGACGTAGCGACGAGGACGCCGCCTCGGCGCGGGCGAAGGCGCCAGGGGCGCGGGAGGGGGCGGGGAGGCCTTTGGATGACGACGCAGGGACACGCGGATCCACGAGGCGGCGGAAAAGATGTGCTGGTTGCGACGGCGCGCCGCGGAGACAGGACGTGCTTCGTGAGACAGTCGGAATTTCTGCGAGAGGGAGCCAGTAGGTTCCTAGAAACGACGAGTTCTTAGAGGAAAGTATGCACATGAGTATGTGCATGTGATGCTTTGATATAACAGCGCAGGAGAGCCATAGAAAAACACGAGAACGTTTAAGATTTATTGGAGAATGTCTTTCAATAATTAGCATTACATTTGATGACATTTAATTACGTGACTCATGTCATGTCTGCCATATTACGTAAATGGTTTGATTCAAGGTTCTGTACTGTGTGCATCACTGCCATAGATATGTAATATTTGTTTTTAGATCGTTAGGGTTGTTTAGTTTCCTTTTGTGCCTTATCGATGAATCCTCGTGCAGTGTTTCCGACAGTTTTACGTTTCATTAATCAATTCTATACTTCGTATTTTTAGCAGTCACAAACATTATGGAATGTATGCACCGCATGTTCGAATATTCCAGAAAATTCGTTTCACTTGCACAAACTTCACAACGTCATCCGGATACAGTTTTGATTTTTTTATTCTGCTAATAAACACATTCATATGCTTTTTATTTTTACATTCCGCTTTCTTTGTTGTGTCGAAACGACTGACAGGGCGACCTCTGGAAATTTTGCACTCGGCAAATGACAAGTATCCCACTATTCTGATTCTCGAAAGTGGTCGACCGCCACTTGCCCGATGTCTAATAGCAGTTCTGCCTATACACGATGTCACAAAATATTATTTTAACTTATTTATGATAGCTTTTCAACTACTAAGGTCATACAGCGACCACTGTAAGCAACGTTAGGGGTAACGGTAATGGTACACGGAAACACATAAACATTCATGTCCCGGGCGGGATTTGAACACGCGACCATTCAGGCACAAGGCAGATACAGCTCCCAGAACAAACACACAGGGCAAATATGATGGAGCCTAAGGTCACTTTTCGCTGAAGAACACTGGTAAATTCTATGGAACTGTGTTATGCTTGTGACATGTACCCCTGATTTGTAAGCAACACATCATACATTCGAGTCTGTCAGGTGCACGTAATATAATCGACTGCATCAGAACGAGCGTCTGTATAGTGGCATCAAATAAACAACTGAATCTCCGCCGTTCGGAGCTGCGGTCTAAAGGCGCTGCCCTCTTGCCTCTGACCGCCATGCCGCTGTGTTTGGCGGGAAGTCTATCTAAGAACCGACTTCACACCAGTAGCTCTCAAGTGTTCATTAACACGTTCACTGTCCTGTGAGCCACACGTGGTTCACAAAACGTAACACGCGATAGTTTTAGTACGTCCGTGACCCAGATATGGTTCACAAACATTCCCAACATCTATGGCAAATATTTCCATGGGACGTGCCGTAACTGCACAGATTTTGGATTGGACTTGCTAGGTCACTCGTAGAATTTTAAAACACCCTGGACGGTCGGAAAATTATTTTTAATTTTTGAGAGTGAGTGTGCGGTTTGATTGAGTCACCCCACCACTGTTTTGCAACCCCCTGTACTTTCAGATATAATTTGTCAAGCTAAAACCTTCTCAAAACCTTTCGTAGCAAAGCTTCAATACCTATCTTTCGACTTCTTCCGGTCCATTACGAGAATTTTTATCGCAAAGCAAATATGACGCGGTGTAGGGTCACCGATGCACCCCGCGCTTCCTTTCCTTACTACTCCTTGCCCCCAGTTATTACTCGGGCAACTTTTCTTGAACGATGGATTGACGATTTCGGGTGGAGTGGGGGTATTAGTTACAAAGTCGGCCACTGGAGTATTTTAAGTAATGCCAACGTCTGTGAAATGAAATATATGCTATAATATGTCCTCTTAACTTTTCCGGGTGTTTTAAGTGTCTCCCTTGAAGGACCTGGACCTGACTCAGCCATTTCTTTCGATATTGACAATAAACCTGAACAGGGGTACTGCACTATGAAAGCAACTGGCTTTGACTAGCTTCTGTTTCGCGACAACGAAGTTTCAATGCTTGGAAGGTTGTCATCAGTGCCCGCTGCGCGCTTTTGCCTTCAACTGTTTATTGCACAAGGGAGGGGGATCAAGGTCATCGTTCATGAAAAGTTGCGCGAGTTATACTACTTCTTGACAACAATTGAAGATCCAGACGCACAGTAAGTGGTTACATGGTAATTGCACACTATGGTACATATTATTTAGTTCGATCCTCTTTTTGCGTACATTGTATTTTATTATGCCAATTTGCATGTAGATTTTTGTTTCCTATTTTGAAGAGGACCTTTCTATGTTAGATTCGGATTATTGTAAAATGAAGTATAATTGTGTGAAAAATACATTTACTCTTCATTAGTTGACTAATATGCTCATATTATGATCATATAATTATAAAAAGATACTCATGTGAACAGCAGAGGGTGGGGGTCGTGCACCCTTCAAATTTCGAATAGAGCACGTAGTCCTACTAATAATAGTGGTTTGTGCAATTAATTTATAATGTTAAGTTTTATTGCATGAGTACATGTTTTGAAAACGAGCGTCGTTAGGAGCGAGTTTTCAAATATGTGCAAATGCAATTTATAAATTTATAATAAAATGAAACCTAATTTTGAGAAACAAGGTTCTTGTGACGTCTCAAGTTTTCGAGATATGTGCGCCAAAACGGTGGTCGGCTGTTCCGTTTACCTCTTCCTCCCCACGAGTCTGTCGCTGCGATTGGCTAAATGTGGCGGATAATTCGTGCCGTAAGATTTAATACGCCGTAATGTGCCATAAAGTGCCTTTTGTGAACGATTTTTTGTTACAGAAAAGGTCGTTTAAAATGCTGGTATACAAAGAATATTTCAGTAAATACGATTATTTCCTGATTTCTTCCCCTTTTAAGAAGACAATATTAAGCATTGACAAATAGTACTTGGGAAGGGGCTCTTCAATTCACTTGTCATCCCTGTTGTAAAATAATCAGTGGTTTCAAAGAATTTAATTAAAATACTTTTGGTTTATGGCATTGCATTACTAATGAGTTACATTTTTATGTCAAACGAAGTGTAATATTATAGCACTTCAAACGCTTGATTTTTGTGAATAAAGTGTTTTGATGTCTTCACTTTTAAACAAAATTGATCAAATAATTTTTTGCCTGGAATGTTTATCATGAGTTTCGTTCTCTATTTACCATCTGCAAGTCCGTAAGCTATCTACATTTCGAGAATCCATGTGACTGATACGGGCATGCTTTTTTGTCATTTTACTCAAATTATTCAAAATACACGTATTGCTAGCATCACATTTTCAAGAAGGATATTCTCTAGTCATACACGCTTTTTAAATTCAAGATATATTTTAAAAAAATTGTTTAAATTTATAAAGGTATTTATGTCAAAATTAGAACTAATCCCTCCGCACTCCCCTTACATAATTTTTTCCATTTAATAGTAATTATTGTGTATATAATTCATAACTTGATAATGCGTGGCTAGGTCGAATACCGTTAAGCCATTACAATTACCTAAATTCTACCTCATTCTAACCTTTCTGGTTCTAGTTCTGTTTCTGGTATTCACGCCGAATGTTCTCTCCTTCGCATCAAGCCGAGAAAAAGAGGCCATAAGATATAGGTAATTTGGTTATTTGCTTTACACATTTATTTATTAATTTACTTACTACATAATAACTTACTTATCAATTTACTAAATTAATTACTGATTAACTCATACATTGTTTACTTATTACTTTATTTATCTCATTTCCTGCAATAATTGCTGAATGCACCTCTTCCACATTTTCAGAATAATTCTTCCAATTTCCTCATTTTCACCCTCAATTTGAGACGACACTTCACTCTAGCAACGCCGGAGTGGGAAAGAAGCGAGAAAAAGCGCTCGCGTACAGGCGGCGCGGGACAGGGCGAGGCGGGGCGGGGCGGGGCGGGGCGGCTGGAGGTGGGGCGGAGTGGGATGGAGTGAGACGGAGTGGGCGGGGCAGCGCGGTGGGGGCGGTGCGGAGAGCGCGGGGAGACGCAGGTTTTGCCGGCGCGGGGTGGGCGTGGCGGGGCAGGGTGATGCGGCAATGGCTTAACGGGTTGGGGGGGGACAGGGCGAGGCGGCGCGAGGCGGGGTAAGGCGAGGCGAGGTGGGGCGAGGCGGGGCAAGGCGAGGAGAGGCGGGGCATGGCGTGGCAAGAAGTGTCGGGGCGAGATGCTTTGTAGCTGCGTGGGACGAGGAGGAGCGTGGCGTGCAGTGGCGGGGTGAAGCGGCCAGCGCTGGAGCGAAGTGGGCGCGGGGTAGGACGGGATGGGGCGGGGAGGGGCTGAAAGGGGCGGGGCGGGGCAGGGTAGGGAAAGATGGGGCAGGGCAGGGCAATGCGGGACGGAACGAGACAGGGCGGGGCGGGGTGGGACGGGCGGGGCAGGACGGCACGGGGCAGGACGGGAGGGGACGGGACGGGACGGGACAGGCGGGACGCGGCGGGACGGGGCGGGGCAGGACTGGGCGAGACGGTGCGGGGCGGGACTGGGCGGGACGGGACGGGACAGGACGGGGCGGGGCGGGGAGGGGCTGAAAGGGGCGGGACAGGCCGGGGCGGGGCGGGGCAAGGCTGGGCGGCGAGCGCTGGCGCGGAGGAGGGCGGGACAAAGCGGCGCCCGCGCGGCGTCTGTCTCCACGCGCCTCGCGACGCCCACCGCGCCGATTTGGAAACGTTTGTCAACATGCCCAGGCGCGGACGCGGCGCGAGCGGCGCCTTTTTAGAAAGGAAACTAAATACCGCCGCGGGGCGTCGCGCTTCTTCTGTCCGCGGCTCGTGCGAGCGCGCTGGAAGCGGGGGGGGGGGGTGACGGTGGAGGTGGAAGCGACGCGGATAAAGGCAGTGCAGGTGAAAGCGGTGATCCATATGGAGGTAGAGGTGGTGATGGGGGTGGAAGTGGAAGTGATGGAAAAGGAAGAAAAGTGGAAGGTAGAAATGGAGGTGGTGGTGAAGGCGTATACAGATGAGGGGGAGATGAAAGCGAAGGAAGAGTTGGAAGCAGAGTTTGCGACAGAGATGGACAGAGAGATGGAGACGGAGGTGGAGGTAGAAGTGGGGAAACAGTAGAAGCAGAGATGGTGGTAAAGGTGGAAGCAATGGATTTGGTTGTGGTTAAGATGGAGGCAGCGGGGAGAGAAGTGAAAGAAGAGGTAGAGGTGGAGGAACATGCGGTGGCACAGACGGAGGTGGAGTTGTAACTGGAAACCGAAGTGGAGGTGGAGAGTGAGGTGGAAACAGATGCGGAAATGGAGGTGAAGGTGAAGTTGGCCATGAAGGTGAAGGTAGAGGTGAAGTGCAGGTAGATGTGAAAGTGGATGTAAAAGTGGAAGTGAAGATGGAGATGATGGAAGTGAAGGTGGACGTGAAGGTGGACGTGAAGGTGGACGTGAAGGTGGACGTGAAGGTGGACGTGAAGGTGGACGTGAAGGTGGACGTGAAGGTGGACGTGAAGGTGGACGTGAAGGTGGACGTGAAGGTGGACGTGAAGGTGGACGTGAAGGTGGACGTGAAGGTGGACGTGAAGGTGGACGTGAAGGTGGACGTGAAGGTGGACGTGAAGGTGGACGTGAAGGTGGACGTGAAGGTGGACGTGAAGGTGGACGTGAAGGTGGACGTGAAGGTGGACGTGAAGGTGAACGTGAAGGTGAACGTGAAGGTGGACGTGAAGGTGGACGTGAAGGTGGACGTAGAGGTGGGGGTGAATATGGAAATGATGGTGGTGGAAGTAGAGACAGAAGAACGCGAGTTTCACACGAGAGAGATGATAGTGGCAGAGGCGGTGGCGGAGATGAAGTGGGAGATTGAGAATAAGGGTCAAGGTGAAAGCGAAAGTGAAGAGGATGAGAAACGCGAATTCTGGTGGAAATGAGTGAGAAGACGAAGTCGATGGAGATAAGAGTCGATGGTGAAAGGGATCTCGGAAACAGCAAATGGCGGCGACGGAAGCGGAGTACGGGAGGCCCGGCTTAAGCCATTGGAGACGGATGCGCCGAGAAATGGAGAAGTTAAGTCAGCGCTGGTGCAGCGGCCGACTGGAGGGTGGAGTGATGACGACAGCGGTACCGACGAAGGTAAGCTAGAGGAGAAACGACGGTGGTGAGGGAGAAAAATAAAGTGAGCAGCGGAGGGGAATCCTGGCGCAAACACCTATTCAGAGAGGGAGAGGGAGATGGAAGAGAGAACGACGACGGATATGGCGGCTTAGGAGTGAACGGAGAGGAAGCGGCGGCGGCGGCGGCGGCGGTGGCGGAGGCAGCGGCGGAGGCAGCGGCGGAGGCAGCGGCGGAGGCAGCGGCGGAGGCGGTGGCGGAGGCAGCAGCTTAGACAGCGTAGGTGAAGTGAGGAGACGGAGAGGGGGATGGAAGAGAGAACGACGACAGATACGGCGGCTTAGGAGTGAACGGAGAGGCAGCGGCAGAGGCAACGACGGAGGCGGCAGCGGCGGAGGCGGCAGCGGCGGAGGCGGAGGCGGCGGAGGCGGAGGCGGCAGCGGCAGAGGTGGCGGAGGAGGAGGCAGTGGCGGAGGCAGCGGCGGAGGCTGCGGCGGAGGCAGTGGCGGAGGCAGCGGCGGTGGCAGCGGCGGTGGCAGTGGCGGAGGCAGTGGCGGAGGCGGCAGCGGTGGAGGCTGCAGCGGTGGAGGAGGCTGCGGCGGAGGCGGCTGCGGAGGCAGCGGCTTAGACAGCGTAGGTGAAGCGAAGGCGTCGGCTGAACGCGAGGGGAAAGCGGAGATGAAATCGGCCGAGGCGGCGGCGTCGGAACGGGCGACCGTGGGGCGCGAGGCGCCGGGGGCGGCGGCCCGGAGGCTGAGAGCGTTTTTCTTGGCCGTGTCCACGAAGCCCCGGACGAGAGTTTTCGTTCGTCCTCGCGCCGCGCACTCGACGGGCGCTAGCGTCGCTTCTTGCGCGTTGACGGCGTGATAACAGTCGCCTTCCACCGCGTGGATTCCGACTTCTTGCGCGATGTTTTTGCGGAGTTTGCTGATGCACGGTGGCTTTAAATGAGTTGGTGGAAATGGAACTCATTTCCAGCCATCTTGAATGTCCTTTACTCGTCACCGGTATGTTATTTTTACAAATAAAGTATCTATTCTTTGGTAGAGCTCTTTATTCAACCTTTTCGACCATAATTATGTTGTTCTATTGGTTCTAATATTTTTAAATTGAACATGAAATATATTCCAATGTACAAATTTCCTGTTCTTGAATTCGCATTTCAAATAAAAAATAATAAAAATTTAAATGTTTTACCGTTTCCATTATCGGAATTATTTTTTACCGTCTTTGTCATGAGGAATCCGTATAATTATAATAAATAAATATCATTAATTTGCAATTACACATGAATTTTCATGAATAAAATAAGAAACTAATATTATACTTACACGTGCCTTTTCCATTGTGAATTGGAGGGTAACCCCATTCAATTATCAGAGCTGCCAACAAGATGTCGGAAGTGCTGATAGTAATAACTTAGTGTCATTCAAATCAGCCTTACCTGCAAAAAAGAAAAGAAAGATAAACGCATTATTTAGTGATTTTATTTAAGTACAGTATTGACATTTTTATATATTGATATTAAGAAATCTCCTAAAGCGTGAAACACACATCTGACATCTATAGATATTTCAATATACAAACGTACAACATTTGAATATTAATTTTTGGCAAGGAAAAATTTACATACTTATAGAAAGTGGTTGATATGCATATGCGTATTTTATCAAATGAATGTAAAACATGCATTTTATTTGTATCGATGCACACAATTGGAACGATAATTTCGTCTCTTTTTCTTATGTTCTCGAAATATCAGAAACCCTGTGCTATCTTTGAAAAATTTGGAACATCGAAATTTAAGTGCTTTAAAATGACTACATATGCATACAAATTAAGGCTATTAAGTTGGGAAATGTCTAGATCTTCCCTTAACGTCATTTATGAAGCGGTTTGTTTCAGTTTCTTTGTCGATTTCATCCCTCAGACCATTTCTGCCACACGTGGCATAGAACCAAACTTTCAAGAGATAGGAATTTGCTCCAAAACAAGTTGCTTGTTAAAACCGCCAAGTTCCTACCTTGTTCACAACTGACGCTATGGCTTTCTACACTTTGCCTCATTTTCATTATTCAAATGAAACACAAACTAACTTTCGATTTTGCTCTTGCTGGTGGAAAATCGATTTCATGGTTTCTAACCCATTGAAATATGGAATATAAATATATAATATAAATGTCATTGACCCAGTGACGGTTAGCCGTATTTAACTTTGACAACCAAAATAAATTTACTTTATATTTTCTGTAGAGAAATATCAAATTTTTTTGAGAACCCACAAACGAGAAAATAAAATTATTTATCTTATCCAATAGATTTGTATGCTGTTTATTTAAGAGTTCGGAGGAGATTAAATTGCTCCTTATTGAATATCATATAAACAAGGGTTCTGAGTTAAATAAAATGGCTAATTATTTCCTATGTTGTATACGGCACTGCCAATATCAATATAATATGAATAATTGCGTAGGCATAGAGTGAGAAGTTATGTCAAAATGATAAAAAGCTAATGAATAATTTTAAACGCTATAATACACGTTGCTAAAAAACCATTGTGTGTTCATTGAAAGTTATATACTCCCACTACCGCTTATAGAAAATCAACTAGCCAAAAAATATATTTTATCCACTTGTAAGAAATATAACTATGCCTTATCATAAAGAAAAAGCCCTTTTTGAATTTTTACATGTAGATTTTGATTAGGCCGAGTTGCGTTTATTTATTTACTATCAATCCTTAATAGTAATTTCCAAAAAAAAAAAATAAATGTGTAAAAATATTTTAAAATTAGAATGCAACTATATATTCACTCCAAAAAGATAGTGAAAAATAATTCCTACAAGAGGATAACAACAAATTCATTGTTTTTAACAAAACTCGGGTTTTTACTGCTGTTGTGCTAGAAAAGCAAGTGTGTTAATTTATGGTTTGCACAAAATTAATTATTTAGAAAAATCATATGAAGTTATTGATGAATTAACGACTGCCGACATTTGACATACGGTCGCGGTATTTTCAACTTGTACAAAAATGCACATCGTTAATATGTAATTACATTTAAAGCATCGCCATTTAACTTTAAATTAATGGATAAAGCAGTACTCAATTTAATTTTTTAGAATAGCATGACAACGAATGTAATTGTTTTCCGGTATTCTTTTATAGTTTATTAGATAGAGATAAATCTTCTTCAAAAAATTAATCTGTCATAAGTTGAAACCAAACAAATTAATATTAACTGTTTCAGTGTGTTATGCCCTACATGAATTACCTCAGAAAACCGATTTTTTCTAGGTTTTCATTAAATTTTCACTTAAATATATTTCAATCAAATATGACCCTAATACTAAAAAACGATTGAAGAATGCAGTTATAATGACTGAAAACTCGCAAATAATCCTGGTCTTTACGAAATAGATGAATCATTGCAGTGATGGTTGAATTATTGAATAGAAAGTTCATTTATAATTTGGAGAAATTTGTTACGTAAGATATAGCAATCTCATTGGCATAAAGATATTCATACGAGTAAAACTTCAAGTCACTTCGAAATGATACCTGAATAACCTTTTTGTTTTGTTGTGCTCTTGAGAAGTTCATAAGAGTTCATTCACAATTTTTGGTCTAGATACTTTTCAAGTATTTTATGGAACATAGTTTAATATACTCTTCAGGGCGTTTCAAATAAACGTTCGGATATATTGTTCATGTATTCATTTTTGACCTGTTTAATGGACAGCGAGCAAAAACCTCTGATCGAAACATCTGGCTCTTCCATAGAAAATTATTTCTAATTTTTGTGAGATAATTTTGTTATAAAATTTAATTGAATATTCCAATTACAGTAAAAACTTGTGTCCAAATGAGAAAGCAGAAACACACGTACAAATTTGTCAATGTTGATCTGCGGCTTTCATTATTTATTATCGATCTTACATTTATCTTGATTTTTCTCGTACCACGTTTGAATTATTTATACCCTAGCGTTGGAACATCATGGTTATGAATACCCAAAGATAAAGCAAAACGATAAATAAACCTACGAACGATCTATCATTGTTTACGTTCGTTTGACTTGCAGAATTTTCTTTTCAAGACCATTTTGCAAGTCAGTCACGAAGACCGGTAACTAATGGTTGTCGTGGAGTGAAAAACAGTCTTACATATTTTAATGATAGGATCATCGATTATGGAATGGATATAACTGAGAAAATTCCAAGGTGTTGAGCATTTGGAGTGTGGTAGACTATGAGAAATGGCATTTAGCAAAGATGGCTGCAATTCATTATTCATTAGACTTATGGGCTTTGGAAGGCCCTATCACTTCCATGTTAATTTGACGGAATTCGTATGACGTTTTCTCAGAAACTAACCACAATCATTACATGAAAAATTTGAGGTGAAAATTATGATCACAATTCAAGAAACAGGTTTTCAAAAATAATAAAAATTTGGAGAGAGAGAAAATAATTGCTTGTACTTTTTGCATATTTATGTAAATATTCCTATTTATAAATCTCCGCCTTTACAAGTTATTGCAAAACTTCTGTGTTAAAATGTAGATAAGAATACATTTAAAAGTCTATAAAAAATTCATTTAATTCTGTCCAGTAGATTTGTAGAAAAGGAAAAAAAATCATTAGAAGAGTAAACTGACGGAAAACAACAATTTAAGTGTTTCCATCATCGTCACTTGATAATTATGGTCTTCTTCTTACGTTTCTTCTTCTTTCATATGTTTTTCCCTTCCATTTATTTCTGGGCTTTACTTGAATCTCTCTATCTCTGTTCATCAAGCATTTATTTTTAGAACTGCTAACCATCGTGAAAAATGGTTCACTTTTTGGTGATGGCTGAGCTGTAGCTAACAGTTTAATTTTGGGTTTAACCACGTTCTTCCTCTTCTTAAAAACACGTAAAGCGCTTGTAATTATATTGGAAAAGTAGGATAGATCACTACGCATAATTAAATCTCACGGATTACGTCCATTTCACTATGATTTAACTACACTTTTCAATTCAAAATAGAAACAAATACTCACTAATCGCAGAACAACACAATGTAAACAAACACTAACAGAAGCATGCCTTAAGATGGCCACGCCCCCTTTCAAAAGTAATTTGGAACACTTCACAAGCCTTAATTATAAATAAAATTAGAAGGAGATTTTAAATATTAATATGCAACCAAAAAACGAAATCGAAAAGTTCATAATTTTGTTCCCTTCCGGAGCCAAAAATCAGTCTTCTAAACCTGCTCACAAATGTGATATTGTATCTAATAAACTTATACTCTTTTTATTAATTTTATATCTTCCAGGGGTCTTCAACTAACTGCCTCATTGCGGACCTCTAGAGTGAATCGAACATTTTGTACATCAACTGGAAGATCAACTGGAGAGATGGAAAGTACATCGCCTTATGTGTGGATGAGGCTGGGACAGGATGATGAAGGAAGGATCCCACGCCGTCTATGGCCTGTTGTTTAAGGCACTGCTCTCGCATTATTCCGAAAAGGATTGATTGATTGATTGATTAGTGATTCCGGGCGCGTCAACTGCTAATGTCACTAGTCCCGTTAGTGTAGTGCATATTTTATTGAGGGAGAGGGCGACAATCCTCCCTCGCTGGATGATCAGATCCGGCATCGACATACTTCGGCTTACGGGGATTTCCCCCACCAGGTATCTCCCACCAGCCTAGCACGGCCCCAGCAGGGACAAGCTCTTAGCTCCCGGCATATGAGATAGAGTAGTGCATGTGAGTGTGTGGTAAGTAAGGGGGTGAGTAAAGGTCAATGAAGAGAAAGGAAAGAAAATTCCCAATCCTCGGCCCGTTTGTTAGTACACTGCTCCGGCATTCGTTTGGTATTTATCGGAGAAACCTCAAAAACCTACCAATCAGCGCAGCCAGCCGCAAGACGTCTCCTCCAGGCAGAAGCTGAAGTCAACCTAGCTGAAAAGCTAGAGTCGAAAATCCTGTTCCCGTTGGAACACGAACCTATCCCGATCGAGGTCGTGGATTTTTAAGGCCGAAGAAAATCCTTCGTACGCCTTCCTTCGGAGGGGAAGTAAAGCCGGCTGTCCCATGTTAGTAGATTTATTTGCAAATAAAAGATCCTCAAGCCTAAATGACGCCTCTGAGCTAGATTCAAAATCGCCTGTTTCTCGCCCAAGAAATACCTCCTTTCTCCGCTAGTTGGTGAAAGAACCGTAGCGAAATTTGCGTGGTCAGACGGAAGAGCAGGCCTCATGGCCTGAGTCTCGCCACGTAAAATAAGGCATTAATTCAATTCAATTCAATTCAACCTAGGCCCTCTGAGAGGCATTGCTGAGACATCAGTTGATGCCCTGAACCACCTTTACCCGTTGAAAAGGATCGAGGTGAAGTACATAATCGATCAATTGAAGAAGAAGACGGCATGTTGGGTCCAGTACGTTTAGCTCCTTATTCGTCCGGCTAAGTGTACTTACGCAAATGGCCCACTGGTTGTGCCGAACGATATTCTCACTGCGTCATTCGTCTTCAAATATTTACGTAAAGACTACATTTAGTGGGATGGAAAACATTAAAACTAATCGCTGAGATCTACTAAATGAGAGATCTATCTCTGCGTTAGAGTGGTCATGTTAATATTTGTCAGAAACTATCAGTAAACACATTTGAAATTGAATCGGGAATCATACGGGAAAGCTTGTCGTTCATAAACTAATAAAGCGAGTAACAACGAGTAACGTGAATTAATTATTTCTATGGATTGCTGATTATTGTGTTTCGATACGAACGATGAAATGCATCAAACATCTTGGACCAATGGCTAAAGAGAGATAGGGCAAACGAGCATTCGCCATGAAAACTTGCCGTAAACGTGCTTTATTCACCACAAATTCCACCTTAAATGAATGGCAACTATACAGAAAATTCCTTACATTTTATGTTTGGAATTAAAGTGAAAATCTGGTGGCAAAAGGAAATTATAACCATCATCTTCCATCTTTCGCACTTCATTATTCGTTATTGTTTGCGTGCTTGCGTAATAACTACTCGGTTATTATTCGCGGAGTTCATTTCCGGACAAAACGACCTCCAAGGCTCTCAAAAAGGTTGCGCTGGGGAAAAGCTTGCTCTTAGAAATTCCACGGAAGCTTGCACCGCACTCACAAACTTTACGAGCTCATATCGGCACTACGGAACGGAGATCGTGGTCCAGGGTGACGTCTGGCCGTCCCCGTCCTCACTACCGCCGTCCTGCTCCGCATTCCGGTTTTATACTGCCCCAGAAAAAATGTTACAAACTTATAGGCGGTTTACGGAGCTCAGTAATTTGTTCCGAATGAACATGTATGGAAATTTGGTATAACTCAGTTCTGCATGCGATATTTGCTCATGATTCGTAGGCATCGTGCACAGATGTTCGGCAGGTACACGTTCAGGAAAGGCCAAAGATCGTGGCGTGTACTATTCACATAATGTCTCAGACTAAATGGTACAAACTGTTAGAGCATGTTGGGAAATCATCGGTGATCACTTTTTTCAGTAAACAAGTGATGGGAAATTTAACATGTATATTGAAGTGGAACATGTGACTTTTGTCCCTTACTGGTTTTCAACTCGTCTTGTACTTGAGTTTGGGAGGTTCGCAAAATCTCTTTCCCTACGATAGAACGTATGTGGAACTGTGAAACCTCGGTACAGAATGTGTTGCCAACCAATCAATGTTTACCAACCAATTAGTGCTTCCAATCTACCACATGTTTAAACTCGTGCCAACCATGTTTAAACCAGTGCCAACCAATCGCCGTTTCCAATCAACCACATGGTTAAACTCGTTACATGAGATTTAACACCACATATTTATTAGCAGAAAATGGTTTTTGACATCTCTACCTGCATAGAACTTTGTAACATTTATTCTGAGACAATCTCCATGTCTGCTAATAGTTGTTGCACAACTGGAAACCCCGAAAACGTTAGGAAAGTTTGAGAACAGTTAAGGAAAATATATTTCATATGTATAAAATATGTTTTCCTAGATCTCAAAAGTATGCTTTTGCGTTTTGTAGGCAAGAGATCAAAGAAGTGATTTTTCTTTGCCTCCCACTCTATTAACGATGGATCATCACGAAGAGTGATTTAATAAACATGTATATGATGATATGGACATGAAGTTGGTTTAAAAAATCAATCCACAATACTATCACAAAGCAAAAGCACCCAAGCCGTACGTTTGACTCTACTTCCAACCTTCGGCTCCGAGAGGTTGCTCTAAGAAGGAACCGCTTTATCACATACTGATTGGTCATTGCTGACAACTGTAGGTTACGTCCATACACTAATTTTGACGTTGCGTTCCTTTACAGTCAACTCATTTGTAAATGGCTTCATCACTATCTTGCAATGTCATCTCCTTGATTAACGTTCATTCGTTTCCCGATCTGTCAAAGTGGTTCTTTCTTAGAGCAACATTATATACTAAAGCATTGCTTTGAAACCTCTGTTCTACGGGAAGAGAAAAGTTTGAATGGAAATCAAAGATGTAAGTTTGTAATTATTGTACATGCATCTCTATTTAAAAATTTTCAGGAATAAAGTTATCTAACCAGATTTTTTTTGTTTAATGAAATATTTTGTGTGGTTTATTATTGGCTGTTGACGCTTGAGATTTAAAGACACGCAGGACCGCAACACATAACTGTGGTCAGAACATATTTTCAGGTTTATAAAGTTGGTGGGCTGTTTACCAAAAATTAACAAAATATATAGAGTTGTGATGCGAGATTAAAGTACTTTAGAGCTTTTAAAAACTAAAAATATAAGTCTGGAAGAAACAAATTCAACGGATATTCGACGTTTTACCCAAGTCTGCGGGTAACAAGTTTTATGATAATTGTAATGATGCACCATTCTATGTATAATCTTTAATATTTCATAATTTGTGTAATGATTGCATTTTTTATATTGATTTATAAGATTGTATGTAAAAAGGGTCAGTATTCGTACTTATCTGGTAAAAAAACGCAAAAGCCGATTAAAACTTTGTGATGTAAACATTTTTGTTTCATCAATAGAAGCATGATACTTATGTCATACCTGGAATTTGTGTCTCAAAACTGTTATATTTGATATCATCATGAAGAATTTTCTTTAGAATCTCATTCTTCTCTCTATCTTTGTCTGTCTGTCTTTCTCTCTCTCTCTTTCTTTCTCTCTCTCTCTCTCTCTCTCTCTCTTTCTCTTTCTCTCTCATCAAATCATCTTTCTTCTCTTCTTTACGCCCACCACTATCCAAACTTTTCGTTATCTATAAAGTATTTACACGTGAATTTCTCTTCGTCACACGTAATCTTTGTTATATTCATATTTTCAGAGAATACGAAACACGAGGTTTCAAATTATTAATAACCTTTCCAAATACAGTGCGAAAGTCTGCATCCAAAGTTTAGAAGTTTTACAACAGCATCTTTATTTACCAAAATATTCACCAATTCCACGATCGTCTTCCGACCTTTGCATCACCTTCCAAATATACCAAGTGATGTTTTATTTTGTTACATCTGTGTAACTCCTACACTTCTCAGAATACTAAACGGCACCAAAGTGTATACTTGAATTGTGAGTAATAGTACAATCATATAAAGTAAATAAGAATATATTAAATGTTTAAAATATATAATTTTATGTTAAGAAAATATATTCTTACTCTTTGCACTTCTCCTTAGCGCTCTCACCGAATCGCTTATCCTGCCCGTGTTACCCCGCGCCCGTGTGACGACGCACGCTTTATTCCTTGCATCTGCCCACCCGCACCGCGGTGCTCCGCCCGGCGTGGGGCCTGCTGAACCGCCTCTCGGGTCGTTGGCCCGTGCCATCGCGTCGGCTGCTTTCCTCCGACTTCATCACTGTCGGTTCCCCGCCTTTCGCTGCGCGAGCGGTGCCGTCGTCTCCGCGTGTCTACCACCTGCCAGGATCCGGCGGTCGCCCACGCGACGATTCCCGCACGGAAGAGGAAAGGGCGATGGGAGGGGATGAGGGGTGGAGAGGGGAGTTGAGGGGTGCTAGAAAGGGCGAGCTGTCGAGGAGAGAACAGAGGAGAGGAATGCTGGAGTGCAAAGGAGAGTATACGATTAAAGCGCAATGTAAAGGGTGGGAGCGAAGGAAAAGAAGGAAGCAGAGGATAGAATGAGAGATGGACAGAAGTTGGGAAAGTACAGGTGCGGAAGGCTGATGGCAGGATTATTGAGAAGGGGTGGAGAAGAACCAATAGACGTCAAGGTGATTGGATGAGGGTGGAATGTGGGAGGGAAGAAGAGTGAAGGCGAGGGAATTGGGAGGACCCTTTAAAAAAGATTACAGTTAAGGATGCTAGTACGTCCAAGTAGTGGAAATGGGTTGGAGAGGAGGGGTCGGAACGCGCTGAACGAAAACAAGAAGGTAAACGCGAAGTGAAGGGGAAGATACTTAGGAGGGGTTAGAGGCGCGAGCACCTGCGGCGATTGAAAGCAAGGGAGCCCGAGCGCTCGCCCTCCTGTGCTGTCAGAGGCGCTTCAGGTCTTGCCGCGCAATCGGCGCGCGCCCTGGGCCCTCCGCTCCCCTTCCGCCCTCTTTCCGCCCTCCCTCCGCCCTCTCTCCGCCCTCTCTCCGCCCCCTCTCCGCCCTCTCTCCGCCATCTCTCCGCTCTCCCAGCGCCCTCCCTCCACCATCCCTCCGCTCTCCCTCCGCTCTCCTTCCGCTCTCCTTCCACTCTCCTTCCACTCTCCTTCCATTCCCACTCCGCTTTCCCTCCGCTCTCTCTCCGCCCCCCTGCGCTCTCCCTCCGCTCTCCCTCCGCATTTTTGGCGGGTTGACAATAGAAGCAGTCTCCATTCTAGTTTTGATTCAATGTTTTTTTTAATAGTAGCTGCAAAGGATAAAGTATCTCACTTTCCTTCAAATGATGTAATCGTGTTACTCAAATGTTGGAGGAAACATTGGTCACATGAATAAAAAGTTAATCTTGGACTCTTCGACGCAGGACCACAAACCGTCATCCAAGCACGAGTAGTTGATAAATGAGAGTGCAAGGTCTACGAACCCATCGGAACATTTTCCACGTGGTTGTGGAAGGGTTGGCTCCTCAAAACATCACTTAGCTCATCTACGTAATACTATCTATAAACATTCAGCTATGATTATCATGGACCCTTTCCCATCACCCTTAGCATCAACCCTAGTGAATGTCTTAATGCGAAACAACTACTTACTTCATCTCCCAGAAAAAGAAAAGCCATACAAGTGTATGCCCCCCACCCTCGCCAACGCCTAGTAACGAGTACGCATAATAACATACAAAAATAATTATACCAAATTTAATTTTCTTCATCGACACCCTTCTTATCATAAAACGTATGTTGGAGAGTTAGCGTCATAGTAAAAACCCTTCAAGACAGCTGATTGATCTCCGGGTCTCTTCTCCTTCATTAATTAGGCAGCGCGGCCGCTGGCACACTTCTTGCTCGGGCTCTTCCGCACTGCCTTGCGGTTCCTCCCCAGCCCCTCCCCCCGCCCCGCCATCTGATTTCCGCGACCTCGCCGTTCTCGTGACCGCGGTCCCCGCACCCTTCCCGCGCTGTGACAGCGCAGTACCTCGTTGGGGACCTGTCTCTCAACCGCCCTCTAATTGCCCGCAGGCGGCGGCGGTGGTGGTGCTGGTGGTGGCTGCGGAGGCGAGGAAGGCGGCGGCGGCGGCGGTGACGGTGACGGTGGCGGCGGCGGCGGCGGTGACGGTGACGGTGGCGGTGGCGGTGGCGGTGACGGTGACGGTGACGGTGACGGTGACGGTGGCGGTGGCGGTGGCGGTGGCGGTGGCGGTGGCGGTGGCGGTGGCGGTGGCGGTGGCGGTGGCGGTGGCGGTGGCGGTGGCGGTGGCGGTGGCGGTGGCGGTGGCGGTGGCGGTGGCGGTGACTGTGACTGTGACTGTGACTGTGACTGTGACTGTGACTGTGACGGTGGCGGTGGCGGTGACGGTGACGGTGACGGTGACGGTGACGGTGACGGTGACGGTGGCGGTGACGGTGACGGTGACGGTGACGGTGACGGTGACGGTGGTGTTGGCGGTGGCGGTGGCGGTGGCAGCGGCGGTGTTGGCGGTAGTGGCGGTGGCGGTGGCGGCGGTTGTGGCGGTGGCGGTGGCGGCGGCGGCGGCTGCGGCAGCGGCGGCGGCGGCGGAAGCGGCGGTGCGGGCTGTGGTGGCAGCGGGGATGGCGGAGGGGGCGAGACGCCGTCGCCGGACACGGAGGGGCGAACGCGATTTTTCGAGGGCGTAAGATGGCTGCCGCTGATGAGAAAAAGACTTAAAATATTGGTAAGGTTATTGGAGATGTACTGGGTTACTGCACCAGCTGTTTTAGCGTAGATTTGTTTCAAAAACATTGAAACATGAATTCATTTAAACATTGATTTCTTGATTGAGGGCCCGGACACCGAGCGCGTCAACTAAAGTCATTAGTCCGATAAGTGTAGTGCACGCCATTTCCCCCAGTGGGTGGCGGTGGCGTTGCTCCTCCAGATTGCGATATCCGTCACCGACCTACCGTGGGCCAGCGTGGTTTCCCCAACTAGGTATCTCCCACCAGAGCGGCACGCTCCAGTCCGGACAAGCTCTAAGCTCCCGACAGCTCTCCTGGCATGTGTGGTAGTGTATTGAAAGCAAGTGTAAGGGTTGAGGATAGCACAAGGAAGAGAATGGAAAGATCGCGCGCGGTCCGTGGCCCGCTTGTTATGGCACTACTCCAGCATTCCCCTGGTGTTAATCAGAAAAATTACGGAAAGTACCGGTCACAGCATTCGGTCCCTAGGCAGCGCCTGAATTCGACCTAGCTGCCAGACTATTATCGAAAAGCCTGCCACCATCGGGACTCGAACCTAGAGCCTCCCGGTCAGAGGCAATGTAGTGACATGAGTTGATACCCTAAGCCTCCTCTCTAGTCATTCAAACATTGGACAATGACATTCGTAGAATATCTAAATTTTAAAAATCGTTAAGATTATAGAAGAAATTAATTAATATCGGGGTGTAATAGAAATACACCCATCTTTTAATAAATTTTTGAAGTGAAAGTAACTGCTCATTTTTATATTTATTTTCATTACATAACTTTAATATTTTAAAACAATTACTTCAACGCATAGTTCGTTCATGGTCACAACCCCTAACGCTATGAACACGTCCTCGCGCTTGACGATGATTGCTTCACACAGATCGCCTCGTGGCGAAGGCGTTAGGGGGAGATTTGAGGCCACGTCGCGTCGTCGTCCCAGGCAAAGGAGCACTCGAGGTTCTTCCGCCGGCCGTGTTAGCAGCACCGGCGTCACCTCCCCCGCCCCTCCCCTCCCCTCCCCTCCCTCGCACGACGCCTTCCGCGGCACCTCCGCCACTTGCGTTGATGGACACCGGCCGCCCGCCGCAGGGAAATAGGACCATACATTATACAGCAGGGGCTCCGGCCGCCCGCCGGCCTCTCCTTCGCCCACGTTGCGACCGAACCGCCAAAACCTGGCCAAAATTTTAAATGACTTTCAAAAAAATGGAGTTTGATTGGTTAATGGGGTTTGGAAAATGGGGTTTGTGGACACGAGCGCGGACACGTTGTTATTCCCGTAAGTGTAGTGCTTGTTTCTTGCTCGGGAGGTGGCGGTGATCTTCCCCGCTGGATGGCGAGATCCGGGGTCGACCTACCGTCGGCTAGCGAGGTTTTCCTCAGCCGGGTATCTCCCAGCAGTGGGCACCGCCCCAGTCGGGAGAACCTCGAAGCTCGCAACCGGTCTCCCGGTATGTGCGGTAGTACAGTGCATGTACGTGTGTAATTGAAGGATAAGATTGGCCAAGGTTAGAGGAAGGAAAGATCGCGCGCGGTCCGTAGCCCGTTTGACAGGGTACTGCTTTCGCCTGGTGTTCATCGGAGAAACCACGGAAAACTTTCGATCAGAGCCTTCGGCATCTAGAATTCTCGTTCAGACACCGAAAGAACTCAACCAAGCTATCTAGCTAGTATCGATAAATCGTCCTAAGGTCGGGCTCGAATCTAGGACCTCCTGGTCAGGAGCACTGCAGTGACGTCAGTTGATATCATGAGCCACCACTCCAGGTTTGGAAAATGGACCACGAGCAAAAATTCTAAGGATCAGAGGAGGATAATCACAAGGTCAGAAATACAACTGAATTAATTATTGGCGGTGACATGTATATCAGTAGAGGATCACGAAATAAGGATTATTGTAGCCATTTGACGAGAAAATGGAAAATATGTAACTGAAACGGACTGGTGTTGACCACGGAGTATGGGGACATTCTGAACACTAAAATCACAAAATTAAGGCTTACCGACCTTTCAGGATCTCTTCAATTCTGGAACACTATGTACAGCCTTTGTTATCAACATAAATTGTTATAAAAATAAATTGTAATTAAAATTCAATCCAAAAAATCGATATTAAGTTCTCCATAAATAAAGTCCAGAGTGAGAGAGTATATCACACTTCTGTTGAAAAAAGAATACTGTTCTTAGCCTCTGAACCAAAGGTCCTAAGGTTTGAATCCTGACGATGGGAGGATTTTATACACTAACTTTATAGTTTGGTCGAATTCTGCGGCTGTCCGGAGAAAAATGGCTCGCTACTCTGATCGGCAGTTTTGCGAGGTTTCTCTGATCAACACCAGGCTAATGACGGAGCAGCACCCTAGCAAACGGGCCATGGACCGCGATCTTTCCTTCTTCATTCTTGTCGTATCTTCTCCCCTCATTTTCGCACTCGTACACTTGCATATACTACATCAACACAGGTGTCGAAAGCTTAGAGCTTGTCCCGGCTGTGGCAGTGCCACGCTCGTGAGTGATACCTGGCGGTGGAAAGCATAAATATGACGTTTAGGTCCACACCATTTCTCGTCATCCAAATGGAGAAGTATCACCTCCCGTGATAAAAAGACATGCCTTATATATCCGGAATAATGATCATAATTGACGTACCCGAAGTCACGAAACAATCAATGAATCAATACTGTGTTTTAAAACAAGAGTAAGTAAAAAAGGCCAGCACATGTAACTTCTAAAACGATGCTAAACATAGAAATATAGTACAGAAACATGGGATTTGTACTTCTCTATTAATACAGATGGTCGCAATTACTTCATACACACTATTATCTCCGAGATAGATAATATGTTTATTTCATGTCGCATCAATAACTGTTACTAGTTATTACTAGTAAGTAATAACTGTTACTACTACTAGTTATTACTAGTAAGTAATAACTGTTACAAATTGTTACTAGTAACCTCATTCTCATTTCATTTACATACATTTACCATTCATTTACAGATACCTTAAAAATCCATTTTCCTTGCATTACATTGATGATTTTAATTAGTGCAATGCATTAATCACTAGTTGAGCACAGTTTTTAACTACAGTTGCAGCAATGTTTTCTCAAAAAACTGTCAGAAAAACATGTGCGTCTATTCTGGTTGATTTCTGTTATATTTCCAAGAGTTTTGCCACGATTTCGTTACGTGTTTACACTGTGCGGAGTCTCTACTCACCCCCCGCCACCCTCTTCCTCGCCCCTCTGGAGCGCATCGGCCTTGCACCCGCCGCCTTTGCCGGCTTCCCCCCTCCCCCCCCCCGGAACCACAATGGCTCCGGTCCGCACGTTGCCCGTCGCTTGTCACAGCCCTCGTCACCCAGGACACGACCCACTTGCCGGCTATTGTTCCCGCAGCGGGGCCTTTCCGCAGACTTGTATGCGACTGCTTTGTCGGGAGCTAGTCGCCGTGCGTCTTCTCAAGGAAATGAGGTCTTCGAATTTCGCGGAATTTTTATAAGCACCCCCCTGTGTGGGTGTTAGAAAAGGGGACGGAAAAAATAGTCCAGTGAAGCCAAGTGAGGTTGAGACAACGATGGCAATGTTTTCAAAATGTGTTGTAAAATGTATTTTCACATTGTATCTTTGTCGGTGTTTCCAAACACTTTTATAAACACACCGATGTAATAATAATTTAAAATCGATTTCTTAAATTTAAACTTAATATAAAAATTGATATTTTTGCTCACAGTTAGCGTATGTAATTCCATTTCTTACATTCTAATTCCCTCAGCCTACCTTATTATGTTTTTCAATTATTTTTTCGTCTGATTGTTTTTACTACAGTAAAACCTCATTAACATGAATTTCAAGCGACCGAAATAATTGATGTTCCTATTCTAAAAAGTTGCGTTATTCGATTGTATAGCATACAAATATGTAATCTGATATTATATTTCTATGTTTATATGTTTGACCGGGACCCCACTTTTGTGTTAGGGCGAAATATATACGTTCATACTCCCTGGCTTCATCTCTCATATTCTAAGGTGTTTCATTTTTAGCCCAGTTTTAAATTAAGTCGCGTGGTAGTTTTGACAGTGACACTCTCGCCCACAATAGATGTTATTCCATTAATTTATTTCGCATATAGATTATGGCTTAATATTTTGTAGAATACAAACGTTCGTCTTCCATTTCTTTTCTTTTCTCATCTATTTAGTGTAGGCTACCTTCCTCGGCAAATTTGTAATACGAAATCATTGTCTCGGAAACGATTTAAGACCTGTTTTGTATTATTCTCCGATTTAAATATAGTGACTTCTGGTGTTTCATCAGTTAGTACACGGTTATCCAACCGGGAACTTCAAAACCAAAAATGCTGTCGTAACAAATTTCTTGATTGAATAACCGCCTCCAGCTGATCAAACGCTACAAGTCGCTAAAATAAAATCCAACGTATTATGACCCTTAAATAAAATGTACTTGGGTCACCTGGCTAGCATTATCTGACTGCATTCTCGTAAAATTTCTGTTTACACCATTGTTTCTTACTAGGAGTCAGTGTACAACTTGCCAAAAAATGTATTCCCATAAACAAATGTTTCACCGTTGGAATTTTATTTTCTTGGCATTGAGGTCCGTATATGAGGAAATATAAATACACACAGCGCCCGAATACGTTTAAAAAAAAGCATTGCTGCGATATAAAAATAGATGAGAAAATAACGCACAAGCCGTAGTTCCCTTACATTCTTCTCTTTGTATTTCCTGTCGATCAGGAGACCGAAACAGCTGCAACGATGAACTGTTTGGACTCCGTCCCGTCAGATATCGACATTTTATCAGAGTTGAAAAATCATTCGTACTTCTCTTTTCCAGATCGTCCCGGAAATTTATTGCCGTTTCTTATTGGATTCGAAATTCCCATATTGAACGTCCACAATGTCTTTATTATCGACGTTCGGGAACCCTTATTCTCGGCGGCGAGACTCGGGGAAAAAGACAGCCATTACGCCCTTTCTCGCCACGCTCCCCTGGCCGACGCGGGGCCCCGCGCTTCCCGCCCTTTCGGTTGTAACAATCCCGGTCGATTGCCTCCAGCCCTGCGGCTCCCCCACACCCCGGGCGCGCTTCTATCCGCCGCCCTCCCCTCACTCTACATCACACTCCCCTCGTCGGGCGGGGAGGGGGGGGGTAGATCCACGTGCCCATTCCGCTCTACGCCCCCATCACTCCTCCTCCCCCCTCCCCCTGCCCCCTCCTGCCACTTACCGCCAGTCACTCCTGGCGGAAACCAAGCAATTGCCCTGCAGCGCGGATCCCCGCGCGACGCGATCGGCACTACCTCGCACCAATTACTCCTCGATTCTTATTAGCCTCTCCACTCCTCCTCCGCTTTTTTTTCAATTTTGATGTTGTTAAATCATTACGACTCTACAGAAGTTTACGAAACGCTCAGGAAGGAATGAAATCAGAACGTATTCCAGAGGGGGAATCCCCTAAAATTTTTTGAAGAAATGTTTTTTATAATGATTTCTTGTAGAGTGATAACAAAATTACTTCTTTGAATGTGATGTAATCAATATGTAAAAATAGTTTTGAATAAAGTAAGAAAAATAAACTAAAGTGTATCAGCCTTAGGACCTTCGACTTGAAGGGTTGCGGGTTCGAATCCCGCTCCGTGCTTGGATGTTAGCTTCTGTGTGTGGTAGGGGATTTTCCAAGCAGCTTTTTTCACCTAAAGAAATAACATTTCAATAATAATTCGTGTCCCTTCCCCCACCGCGATTAGAAATAGGCAGGGGATCGCAGAAGTTGGTGACCGACCAGAGAGTAAAGCACTGAAAATGGGTCTAGGGACAGGTGTGCACCACTTGTCCGCCATTGTTTCCTCACAAGCTCTAAAATAGTTATAAGCTTCTCTATGGGCCCGTGAGTTGCAGGAGACTGTGGGTATTAACCGATATGGATCTTATCGATGTAAAGAAGACGGAGGTTGATGCATGTGCATCAGTGTGCCGAAATGGTAGTGGCAAATGTTAAGGGCGGGGGACGTCGGCGAATGATATGTCTAGTGCTGCTGATTTTGGCTTAAGAGGGTGGAATCATAAACATTTCATGAACACAGATTCTTCACTGCATTTTATTGGGTGCATTATTGTTGAGTCAGGGGTTTTCTCTGATCAGGTCCAGGTGTTTTTCGTTCAGTTTTTATAGCAGCGCATCAAACAGCGCAGGTAACTCGCTCTTGTTCATCCTGTCATGAGTCACAACGTAAGGGCCGGAAAAAGGACTGACCCACGTCCCAATTTGACTTCCGCAGTTTTAGCTGAAATGTATTACTGCAGGAATCATGCGCATATGCCATGCTACAGCCAGACTTGCACTATCGTGTCTCTGGGGATAGACGGAGTGAGTGAAAAAAAAAGAGAGAGAGACCGAAAATATTAGAGCCTACCTTATAGAAGGGTGGTAGTAGAAAAAATACAATTCCACTATATAGGCTGAAGAAGGAAAAAATAACTAAGACTTCAGTAGTTCTACGGATTTGCCAAGCGAACACCCGAACTGAACTGTAGCGCCAAATTCTCATTTACTCCCCGTTCCCTCTCCCTTTCCTTCGGTCTACTTCCTACCTCATCTCCTCCGCTTTTCCAATCTGCAACGCTCTTCCCCATATTACCTTCCGCCTCTCGAACCAAACTTAGCGCCATGTGATATCCCTGCTCCAGAATATCTTTATTAGAACCGCTGCGTTTCCTCTGCAGGCGAAGCGGCCCGCTTCCCCTCTCAGCCTCTTAGCTGGACCTCTTCCTCCGCCCGCCCCTCGCGCGCTGCCTCGCAACACCCTCACATGCTGCTCTTGAGCTTTTACGGACATTGCCTCCCAATATCTGTCCGAGACCCCGAGCTATAGATTATACTCAATCCCGCGCACTGGCCTCGGGGGTTAGCTCGAGGCGGTCGGGTGGGGGAGGGGGGGGGTGCTCAGAAGCGAGGAAGTTTACCTCCCCTCATGTATAAAGGGCGAAGTCGCTCTCCATTTGGCATTGACTTTCATCCTGCCAAGAACCCAATCTTACTTTATTCGTCGGGACTTGAAAATTTTATTATGTTTTTCTTTAGCATTTTTTTCTTTGCTTTATGAGAAGATTGTTTTATGTACACAAGAAGTCAAAATCAATTTCCTGAGTCGTTCTGTTCTTTTTTCGTTCCATCGGTTTGCTTGTGCCTAAATTTCTGCTGGGATAGCCCCGCGGAATATTTACGTTTTTAGGAAAATGTGCATACATACTTTTGAAAATGATGTATGTTTATGAAGAAGTATGGCATGTTGTTTTAACAAAATCCCCTAGGCGTTATAAAGCCCAGCAAAGTATAAATGCTGTTTCTGTTTCACCTGATTCTGACTCTGTATTTTTCTTTTACGTTACCAAATACACTACAAATTCTTTAAACTTCGCGGTTGTAATGACAAAAAAAAGCATTTTCAAAATAAATTATGTCTTGAAATTTGAAAATGATGAAAACCAATAGGAAGTTAGAAAACGTTTGTAAAATAATTTTTAATTATCCATATGCAGATGTACATTAAAAAAACATTCAAATCTTTTCTTATTGAGGAAGTCTATGTGAAAAGGGAGATAAGTTTTTGGATTCCCCATTATTGTATTCATAAGTCTGCAAATATTTATTACTATCCCTTTGTATTCGAATTCACAATATAATGTACCCCGTATACTGTGCACATTTTGCTTATTGATGAGGTTAGGTTACTTTTTAATGTTTAGTGAGCCACTATTGCCGTATTAACCAATACTTAAAACATTTTCGAAGTAGTTATAAGATTCAATGTGGTGAATGGTAAGTGAAATGATTCAATGTAGTGAATAAAACTAGAGTGACTCTTTAAGTTATGATCTACGTATTTTTAGAAACAGGTGTTATAAGAAAGTCTTTGAACGTAATGAACGTAATGAAATAAAAAATACAGATATTCAGGTGAGTCTTACAGTACCAACTCGGATGAATAAATTACAGACTAAACATAATCGTTTAAAATTGAAGAAAAATTAATGTTTTAGGAAAATATTTCTTGAAATTCAAGAGATGCTAAACAGTGTCTTGTAACAATGTATTTACTTGCTTTTTGTTTTATTTATTTATTTTATGTTATTTTGCAGCAGCATGGTTATAAGCAATCTCAGACCAAACATTTGTTAATTAATGTTATGGGGAATTTAATAAAACAGTCTAAAACTGATATCAGTTTACTTTCATTACATTATTTCATTACTTTTTCAAAACACATTTTATTATGTAAGATGCATTTTTGTCTTTCGTTATTACAATTAAATAAGACAACCCTAATAAAAAGGGCGAATAGAAAGCATGGGTGGCTCTCACGTCACTAGAATATGGGTACAATCTTAATATTATTTTCAAATATTTCTTTATAATTTGAAATAATGTATGATATATTGCAACGTTTTAAATTCTTGGCTTAATTTCTACAAATATTGAATGGGTGCTTCATTTCATAATATTATCTCCTATAAACGTTGTCGGTAAGAAAATGATTCAAACTTCATGTTTTTTAAACCTGAAGGAATTCTATACGTCCCTTTTACAGAGATCTTATAAATTGATGTTTAAATACAAAATCGCCGTTTCCTCTTCCCACTTACGTATTTTGAAGAAGGTCACAATTATGTCTTGTGCGTTCATTGCAGGAGGGTGAAATTTACACACATCTGCGGATTTACTGTCACTTTTATTTCAAAGCATTTGCTTGTGTACCGGATAGCCATCATTACGATGTACGCAACGTTTTATTCCGTGAATATTCAACTCAAATGTTCGCATTTGTCTGAAACGAGGCAACGTTAGGCGCTCTTTCCAAACTTTGCAGGCATTAGTGGGAGTCAAGCATGCAGATAATTGTGGCCTTTTGTTACTTATTTAAGTCACTTTTCAAACACTAAGGTCATGTAAAGACCACCGCAAGGAACACTGGGGTAACGGTAACGATATATGGACACAAACCAACATCCAGGCCCCGGGCGATATTTGAACGTGCGATCCTTCAGGCACGAGGCAGGTACGACTCTTCAGCCGTAGCGACCTCTTGTATCCGGGCCGGCCAAATTTGGCTCGCACTCTCAACACTTTACTGCCTTTTGTCTGTCTCAACTTTCTGGTCTAATTGAATTATAAATTGAAGTCATTAACAAAGTTCTCGTATATCATGAGTGAACGTGCCGCATTCGCATATTCATCTATGTAATTGCGGTATATCAGAAAACGTATTTCAACAAAAGACTTAATTATATCTACAGCACGTATTTTCCAATCGATCTCTCTTCGGAGTTCATATCTTTCATTTCTACGGTTCACGTTCTACTCTCAGTGGGTTGATGAAGTGAGTAAGAGTTCAAGAAAGTTATGCAATGTTGATATTATGAAAGCATCATCTAAGATTATGTGTAATTTATCGTAAACTACGGTGATTGCTACTGAAGGTTCATGGCTGAACGAAGTCTATGTGCGGCGATGTCTGCTTAAAGAGAGTAAATAATGGAAGGGGAACTTATTATGAAATTAAATCGTAAATTACGGCGAATTCCAATATCTCTGTGCTAAGTCTGTTAAAAACCTGTGCCCCAACACCTTAACTCCCTCAGGCCACCACACCATTTTGATCGCCAGAGTACGCGGGGATATGGAGGCAGGTGTGTGTGTGTGTGTGTGTGACTGATAGATTGGTGATTCCGAACTTGTCAACTATTAAGGTCATTATTCGGGCGAGATTCGGCGTCGCTCCATTTTTTTGTTGCTAGCGGGGTCTTCCCCAACCAGGTATCTCCCACCAGCGGAGTACCGCCCTAGCCGATTCAAGCGCTAAGCTCTCGACTGGTCCCCTGGTAAGAGTATTAGTGTAGTAGGTGTAAGTGTGTGTAAGGGGCGAGTACCAGCCAAAGAAGGGGAAGGAAAGATCGCACACGCGTTTGGTAAAGCACTGCTCTGGTATTACCCTGGTATTGATCCAAGAAACCACGGACAACCACCGATCATCCGGCCGCTCGAATTCTCCTCCAAACAGCGGCAAAATTCGAAGTAGCTATGCACTCACTGCGGAAAAACCTGCCACCGTCGGGACTCGAACCTAGGACCTCCCGGTCAGGTGGGGGGGGGGGGGGGCGGGGCTCCCCGCGTCGGAGATTAGCTCACCTCGCGCCGTGTACCCCCCCCCCGCCTCCTCATCGCCCCGCTCGCGCCCTTCGCCTCTTCAGCCGCGAAGGCGGGCGCCGTAGTTTGTAAACTTGTCCGGCCTGCGGGGCGCCCGTGCTTCGATGAGAGGGAGGGAGGGAGGGAGGGAGGGAGGGGGGAGGGAGGGAGGGAGGGAGGGAGGGAGGGGTGCGTATTGATGCCCCAAGCAGCAGCAGCAGAGGTAGCTACAGCTGCTTCAGTTTAGTCTGCGAACTTGTAGTTAGTTACCGGCTCCGCGAGCGCCTGGCAACTTGGGTTCCGTCTGCTCCTTCAACGAACATCGCCGCACCGGTCCTGTTTTCGGCAGATACCTCGCAGATAAACGTTTGAAAGTGGGCGCGAGGGAGACCTCCTTGAAAGGAAGACAGATGGGATGAGGATTGCGATAATTTCATGGTGTTTGAATTGAGGCGAGGATCTGCTCAAAGGACTGACGGTGCCTCAGGCTACACGTCGAGCTTTGTTTTCTCGCAGTTCAACTAAGGTTTTAACAAGATTATCTTTCGATTAATTCAGAAAAAAGTTCTGGATTCTCCGAATTACACTCCTGTACAAAAAGAAGCTTACGTCTTATTAGCATACCCTTAAGTTTTACAATCTTTATATATGTTTTAATACTTTTGCTATCGACGAGTTTTTATTTTATTTTAATTTATTTTTCTTTTGTCCATGCCAGAAAACATCTTGGCTGTTACTCAGTGCCCAATGTTCTACATTCTACTCGCTGATATAACAGAAAATGTTGAGAAAAATTGCATGTTTTACTAGTGACGCCAATAATTTTGAAAAGGTGAAGGCAAATCCACAACATTTCAAATTCGGAGGAATAATAATTGTCACAAATTATGAAACAATGCAATAATTATTCACTGTGAACACAGACTCGCGTCAGAAAAAACACTTCAAATGTTTTTTGTTCACAAAGATCTGTGTATGTATGCTGCTGAAGTTGTTGATAGCAGGGTTATTACAGTACGGTGTTATACAGCGTACGGTATTACAGTGTAGATGTTGATAGTAAAAGCAACCCGCTTTTACTTAAAAAGATAATGCATCACTTAATTGTCTTTCTTAATTTATTAATATTTTGTTCGGCCAGAAGGCTTTTCAAGAGCTTGAATACAGTTTTATTATTATTGGGTTTTGGCACCATCACTAATTTCTAATTCAAGTACACCACAATAATACTGATAGTCTAAGAGAGTTGTTTAATTTAAAGTATTTTGATTTTTAAAATGTTTTCTGGGTATCAATAATAATACTACTAATAATGAAGATGGACGCAATTTATCTTTGGGAAATTTTGATTTCACTCTGCAAGGTATCGCTACATTACGGCCTTAAAATATTGTGAACACTCCAACAATTGCAACCCTAATAACAAACGAGAGACACCAACTACATACTTACAACAAAATGCCGTAGATCTTGAAAATAACGTCGTGACAAATGACACCAATTGGCATTCATTATATTAATTTTAAGATATTATTAAAATGTAGTGTCCATACTATAAAATATCTTAACAAGAGCATGTGATAATATATCAAGAGGCCATTATTTTTTATTCAAAGACAAAATCACGAAATTTCGTTGATTAGAAAGCTCAAACTTCCTTCTAAACGAAAACTTTATAAGTTGCAGATATTTCCGAAGAATATTTCCATAGGATATTTCCATATGATATTTCCATAGGATATTTCCATATGATATTTCCATAGGATATTTCCATAGGATATTTTCATAGGATATTTCCAAATGCAAGGGAACCTTCCTTTTTGAATTCCGTGGAACTATTCAGAATCTACAGTACAGAAAAATACGATGAACTGTAGCCCATAAAAAATAATTTTCTTCGCATACTCCTTTATAAACTGGGTATTTTTCAATAAAACATTTAATTGTATGCTGTTGCATACACTTAATTGTTTGCTGTTTTAAACTGACTAAATATTTTTGTTCCAACTGTATATATTAGGAATGATAATGGAAACAGTTTATTTATTTTATATGAATAACATTCGCAACTTCTTAAAAATACCCATTAGTAACAATTTAAAACAGTTTTGTGCATTTCATATCATTGATCGAGTATAAAGAAATGTTAATGGAAATAGTTCAGTGATTTATATTATACGAACAACATTTTCATCTTCTTAAAAATAAATATTAGTTGTAATTTATTATATTTTTGTGAATTTCATAACACTGATCAAGAATACTCATGAAAAGTATAAGAAACCCAACCGTTTATATTAAATTGCACAAATGTTAACAAAATTTTCAACTTATAAATCAAATAATTTTAATTTTTCATTTGAACCTACATAAATCTGTTCTCCCACACAGATACGTTACTACTTTCCTGATGGAAATATTAAGAAGTTATGAGTTGAATAAATTAATGCAAAAATATTTCTTATCAGAAAAATACACTGATGCTCTTGACTGTCGTATGTAAATTAAGCTTGCAAAACACAAGGTCTTCAATTTTCTTCTCGGAACGTTTCTGTATATTATTTGACGGACGAAAGCAAAACCAAGCAGTTCCATGCTCAATTGCATGTAGTAAGCAGGTATTTTGGTCTCAGAGAATATTCTCTCTAAAGAAAACTGGAGAATTTCCATTCCAACCCTTGTAGCTATGCATAATTATGTGTTCTTTTAGCAGTAAGAATTTATTCACGTGTTTGAGAGAGTTTATATAATATTTCATAATGTAAGAATAGTTTTTATTCGTAGTTATAGTGGATATTGCGAACAAATATAATCTAGACAGGTTTCTTTAAACATCAACTTACTCAACTAACTTAATTCATTTCATGAGCAGTTTACGCTACCCGGTTCTTCTTCAAGAGTGCTACTGGAGAAGATCGTCGCTCAAGTTGGGGAAACTTAAGGTGCTTGTGTAAAATTATTCGTCGGTTCCTCGCCATTTTGCGCCTCATTCGGTCCTTTACTCTCTAGAGCAACAAAGAGCTCTCAAATCAGCAATCTCTTTCTCGTGAAAACAAAGCGACTTTAGTAACTTTGTCAGATACGAAATGCGCCTAATTAATTTTCTAATTTATACAGTCAACATTTCAGAAAAGGAGAATACATGCAATCTTCATTCAGTAATAAAAATAATTTTGTACGAATGATATCTCATATTATTTTATATTTTTGGTATGGTTAATATTTGAAACGAATTCTTCTGTTTTAGTTGAAGATGACTTACTGCAGGAACATGTTACTTTTTATGAAAAGGGTATTTATATAATTGCACGAATTTTTGGATAGGTAATCATTCTCAACTATTATCCAGCTAGAATCTGAAAATTGAAAAAAAACATGTTAACGCGAAAACAAAGGCAGTCTCCAAAAAATGATGATCAGAATGGGCTTAGGATGGTCACGAGCTTATATTGGTTTCTTTCTTTTTAATTCCGATATTCCATATATTTTCAGAGACTTTTTGTGCTGCGAAATGCGTCGGTCAATTTGTTGCTAACAAATAATCTCGGAGATGGTGGAAGAAACTTAATATAAACATGCAAGACATGTGCTCAATATGCTTTACAGTACGAAATGCCTTTCACTGGTCCTTGATAACGCTGTATATTTTTCTTGTTATTAATTCATTGTTTAAATACATCGTGATAACGTGTAGTGTAATTCATTGGCTGAAACGCTGACGCTTAATTTTTTTAATATTTTATAAAGAGTACTAATAAAATATGACCAAATTATGATGCAGATTTTAACTGAAGCTAAATGGCTCCCTTTGATTCAAAGTGAAGTTCCGGTGGATTTTGCAGCAATTTCATCCCATTATATTAACACCGATTGATTAGGAGACTAAATTGATAGTTCCCGCGGTTACAGTCATTGTACTCGTAGATGGGTGACGGCTAATTTCATTTTATGTAGTTTTTCTCTGGTGGAATGTTTCATCCGTGACGGAGCTGGTGAGTTAACTTTTGATGACATCTCAATTTCAAGTGGTTATTTCATGCTTTTGTGGTATACTGGAGAATATTTGATGCATTCGTTAATGGCATTTTCTTTTTAAATGATCGATATTAACAATTTATAAATATTTACTGTGGTCATTATTTTTCTTCCAGGTATTTCATTTACATAATGTGTAAATACATTAAAAACCACGCGAAGAAAATATTATATATATTCTACATGCCGTGATAAACAGTTGTTTCCAAACGACAAACTATAAACTATTCATTGGGATAGTGATAAATGTACTATAACAGATGCTATGATCGCCATTTTGAGGTATTCTTTTGTTTTGTCTTTCAAAATTCACACAAATGTGTTTTTTGACATCTCTCTCATAACGTTAATATTTACATTAACATTATTATTGCATTTATGAGTAGAAGTGCTTCGAATAACTTCCAATGATGTTAGCTTCAATCGGGGTAGCAAACCCAAAAGCATTACTTTTTAGCCTTAGTGCACAAATAGATTTTATCAATTCGATTATGCTGCAAGCGGATGGTAAAAAAACGCCGTCGCGCGAGGAGTCATATAGCACGAGGAAAGGGTGCAATCCTTCGAGCGTGGGCTTCCAACAAATAGCCACCATTGGCCACGAAGGGCGCCGGTATTTGGCGCCCCGGGCACGCGGGCTGCGTGATGCGAGGCGTGGCGAGGGCGGAGTGGGGCCGGAGCGGGCGAGGATGGGTGGGGCTGCCAGGGGCGGGCAGGGGCGGGCAGGGGCGGGCAGGGGCGGGCAGGGGCGGGCAGGGGCGGGCAGGGGCGGGCAGGGGCGGGCAGGGGCGGGCAGGGGCGGGCGGGGGCGGGCAGGGGCGGGCAGGGGCGGGCAGGGCCGGAAAGAGGCGGGAAGAGGCGGGCAGAGGCAGGCAGAGGCGGGCGTGGGCGGTGGGGGTGGGCAGGTGCGAAATAAGGAGGGCGAGCGCAGGCGAGTGTGGGCGAGTGCGGGCAGGGGCGGGCGAGGGAGGGCGAGGGCGGGCGAGGGCGGGCGAGGGCGGGCGAGGGCGGGCGAGGGCGGGCGAGGGCGGGCGAGGGCGGGCGAGGGCGGGCGAGGGCGGGCCTGGGAGAATGCAGGCGCGGATGATAAGAGGTGGCGGTCGCAGGCCTAGGCATAGGAAGTGCGGGGGGACGATTCCAGAGGATAGGGAGGGAAACGGAGGGTAGATGAGGGCGACTGGGTCGGTGTGGCACACGGGGGAAGGACAGAGCCGGAAGAGGCGGATGGAGGAAGAGGGTGAGGGTGAGGGCAGAGGTGGGTGGTAGTGGAGAGGAGGTCTGGGCAGATATGGGCGGCGAAGACGAAGGGGTTGGGGACAGGCGGGGGTCCGAGAGGGCGGGGAGGGCTGGAGAGGGTGTATGCGGACAGAGAAAGATGAGGTCGGACGTGAGTGAAAGCAGAGAGGAGGGCTGGGCGGTCGTGGGCGGCGAGCCGATTGGGTGGTGGAGGGCGAGACTGGCGAGAGTGAGAGGGGGAGTGAGTTAGCGGGGTGGACAGGACAAGATGCAGGCGGGCGGAGAAGGAAAGGTGGGTAGGCGGAGTGCTCTAATCGGACGGGGGCGGCGGAGGGTGGGTCTTACTGGCACGTGTTAGGATTGGCGGACAAGAGCAATGGCAGGCCAGGCGGGCAAAGTGAACGGAAATGGGTGGGGGCGAGGTGAGCAGAGGCCAGCGTGGACGTGTCGGAGAGCGAGGGGAGGGGTTGAGGAGAGCAGGGGATGGCGAACAGGGACAAACGGCGATGGATCAGATGGACTGGGCTGAGTGGGCGTGACGAGCGAATGCGAGGGTGGGCGGCGTGGAATGGCGGGCAGCGTGGGATGGCGGCCAGCGTGGGATGGTAGGCGGCGTGGGATAGCGGGCGGCGTGGGGTGGCGAGCGGCGTGGGATGGTGAGCGGCGTGGGGTGGCAGGAAGCGCGGGATGGCGGGCGGCGTGGAATGGCGGGCGGCGTGGGATGGCGGGCGGCGTGGGATGGTGGGCGGCGTGGGTTGGTGGGATACGTGGAGTGGCGGGCTACGGTGAGTGGCGGGAGGCGTGGGGTGGCGGGAAGCGTAGGATGGCGGGCGGTGTGGAATAGCAAGCGGCGTGGGGGGGTGAGCGTGGGATGTCGGGCGGCGTACAGCGGCGAGCGACGTGGGATATCGGGTGGCGTGGGTTGGCGGGCTACGTGGAGTGGCGGGAGGCGTGGGGTGGTGGGAAGCCTGGGATGGCGGGCGGTGTGAATTGGCGAGGGGCGTGGGGCGGCGTGCGGCGTGGGGCGGCGTTGGATGGCGGGAGCATGGGCGTGGGGGGGGGGGGCCGCTAACCTGCCGCGCCGTCGGAAGGCGACCGGCGCGGCTCCGCATCGCGGGGCGGCGCACCTACGAGTAATGGGGCGCGGGGAGGCGCACGTGCCGGGCGCGCCGCCGCTACGGATGCGCGTCTCCCGGGGCCCCCATTTGCACACGGAGCACGACCCTTCGCCCGCCCCTTCGTCCGCTCCTTCTCTGCCGCCGCGCGCGCCCACGACCCCGCCCCCCTCTGACCAGCCACTCCGTCCCTCCCCTCCCCATCATCAGTCCTCGGTCGCCCGCTCGTTTGCGTTATCATCTCAGCTTTAGATTCTTTACTTTCCAGCTGCTTCTCTCCAGCTGCTTCTCGCCAGCTGCTTCTCGCCAGCTGCTTCTCGCCGGCTGCTTCTCGCCGGCTGCTTCTCGCCGGCTGCTTCTCGCCGGCTGCTTCTCTCCGGCTGCTTCTCTCCGGCTGCTTCTCTCCAGCCGCTTCTCTCCAGCCGCTTCTCTCCAGCCGCTTCTCTCCAGCCGCTTCTCTCCAGCCGCTTCTCTCCAGCCGCTTCTCTCCAGCCGCTTCTCTCCAGCCGCTTCTCTCCAGCCGCTTCTCTCCAGCCGCTTCTCTCCAGCCGCTTCTCTCCAGCCGCTTCTCTCCAGCCGCTTCTCTCCAGCCGCTTCTCTCCAGCCGCTTCTCTCCAGCCGCTTCTCTCCAGCCGCTTCTCTCCAGCCGCTTCTCTCCAGCTGCTTCTCTCCAGCTGCTTCTCTCCGGCTGCTTCTCTCCGGCTGCTTCTCTCCAGCCGCTTCTCTCCAGCTGCTTCTCGCCAGCTGCTTCTCTCCAGCCGCTTCTCTCCAGCCGCTTCTCTCCAGCCGCTTCTCTCCAGCCGCTTCTCTCCAGCCGCTTCTCTCCAGCCGCTTCTCTCCAGCCGCTTCTCTCCAGCTGCTTTTCTCCAGCCGCTTCTCTCCAGCCGCTTCTCTCCAGACGCTTTTCTCCAGCCGCTTCTCTCCAGCCGCTTCTCTCCAGCCGCTTCTCTCCAGCCGCTTCTCTCCAGCCGCTTCTCTCCAGCCGCTTCTCTCCAGCCGCTTCTCTCCAGCCGCTTCTCTCCAGCCGCTTCTCTCCAGCCGCTTCTCTCCAGCCGCTTCTCTCCAGCTGCTTCTCTCCAGCTGCTTCTCTCCAGCTGCTTCTCTCCAGCTGCTTCTCTCCAGCTGCTTCTCTCCGGCTGCTTCTCTCCAGCCGCTTCTCTCCAGCTGCTTCTCGCCAGCTGCTTCTCTCCAGCCGCTTCTCTCCAGCCGCTTCTCTCCAGCCGCTTCTCTCCAGCCGCTTCTCTCCAGCCGCTTCTCTCCAGCCGCTTCTCTCCAGCTGCTTTTCTCCAGCCGCTTCTCTCCAGCCGCTTCTCTCCAGACGCTTTTCTCCAGCCGCTTCTCTCCAGCCGCTTCTCTCCAGCCGCTTCTCTCCAGCCGCTTCTCTCCAGACGCTTCTCTCCAGACGCTTCTCTCCAGCCGCTTCTCTCCAGCCGCTTCTCTCCAGCCGCTTCTCTCCAGCCGCTTCTCTCCAGCCGCTTCTCTCCAGCCGCTTTTCTCCAGCTGCTTCTCTCCAGCTGCCAGGCTGTTTACTCTCTCTACCTCGGCCAGTACTGAAAATCAACGTTTTTCCCTTCTACTCTTTGCTTCTGCTTCTTTGCTAATTTTCCCTTCTACAATTCCTGTAGTCCCGCATGACGGTCACATGAATACATTCTGGGCGTTCTCATTAGCTTCGCTGTCTGTTTTTCCACTGGCTTGTTCGTTCATATTCTTGCGAACTCTTCAGGTCCCCGTTTATCTCTTCTTTGGTGGCCTCTACTTCAGTTTCTCTGTCGGTGACCTATGTCCCTTCTAAATCTACGTACTTATATCTCGTTTCCTCAGTTCCTTTGACGTAGATTTTACTGTGTTCGACATCGCTTATAAGACCTGCTTTCACCAACCCTCGCTTTGTTGTTGATAGTCGCGAAGTCATTCTCCAGTTTTCGTTACGTACTTTTAAGTGACCTGTTTTCCTATGCCTCTTTTCTCGGAAATGCATCTTCTTCCTTTCATCTCGCCAGGGTCCAAGTTTAACTATTCCTTCATCAGTCCTGATAAATTTCCTACTATTTTTCTCATAATCAATATCAAAATTTCATAGTCAATGAATTTTAGCGCTTCTGTAGTTATAGCACATCGTCAAAGGACGTTCTTAAGCATCTCCATTGCTTTCTTATTAATTTCAAAGGTAACCGACTAATGTTTTCCACCTTTCTTTAGATTGTTCAACATTTAATTCACCGTCTATATAGTCCATTTTATTGCAAGCAATGCTGCCAATTCACCATCACATTTTGTCAACAATCCCACATAAATATTATATGCAACAATTAATTGACATTGCTTAATGCGTGTAATTCTCCGTCCCCTCTGACATTAATTATAAACTGTTTATTCATAGCTAGAGAACCGATAGATCATATTTACCAAAATCATATCTTCCAATAGTACGTAAATATAATACATACACCTTGCAAACACATCATGCATATCTATATTACGTGCATGTTACTTAGTATGTTGCCCGAATGTGTTGATATTAGAAAGTCAACGTACGAAATAGAAACTCAACTTATAAACAATTTATTTTATTTATTTACGTGAAAAACAGTTAAAAACTGTGTGACGTTCTATTGGGAGAAGTTAATCTGAGGTTACATTAATGTCCAGAAGCAAAACAAGGGGCCATCTCACCATTTGCTCGAGGATTAGGGACAATGGACGAAAACCTGTCCGAGATGGGTGTCATTGAGCTAGAAGCTGAAGAACAATGCTTGTTATATGTTCTTTAGAATTGTACAATTAAAATGGTACATAATACATAAAATGTGATTGTTAAAAATGTCATTTTGCGCAAATTACATTACGTTTGTGAACGAAAAGGAATAAGAAAGAAAGAGGCGAAAAGAATAAGAAAGAAAGACGCGGACGTTGCAGCAGTCACTCAGCCTCCTCTCGCCATTCCACGGCCATTCCTTTGCCCGCGTCCAATATCGCGCGAGAGCGGCCGCGAGACGGCGCCTGCGCCCACATCTCGTAATCCATCCTCCGACTCCTCTTCAGCCCCGCCCCCCTCCAGCACCGCCTCCGTCTCCACTGCCCCGATCATCCGCTCCGAGAGGGAAATAAACGAGCAGGTATAAATCCACGGCTCGATTTTCTTTGATCACTCGCGGAGATCCGGCCACCGGAGGCAATACACGTCTTCGCGAAGGCGCGCAGGCCCCGATGGCGTCCCCGCCGACGCCTAGTCCCCGCCCCACGCCCCGTCGCCCCCGCCCACGCCTGGTCCCCGCCTACGCCTGGTCCCCGCCCACGCCTGGTCCCCGCTCACGCCTGGTCCCCGCCCACGCCTGGTCCCTGCCCACGCCTGGTCCCCGCCCACGCCTGGTCCCCGCCCACGCCTGGTCCCCGCCCACGCCTGGTCCCCGCCCACGCCTGGTCCCCGCCCACGCCCGGTCCCCGCCCACGCCCGGTCCCCGCCCACGCCTGGTCCCCGCCCACGCCTGGTCCCCGCCCACGCCTGGTCCCCGTCCACGCCTGGTCCCCGCCCACGCCTGGTCACCGCAAACGCCTGGTCCCCGCCCACGCCTGGTCCCCGCCCACGCCTGGTCCCCGCCCACGCCTGGTCCCCGCCCACGCCTTGTCCCCGCCCACGCCTGGTCCCCGTCCACGCCCGGTCCCCGCCCACGCCTGGTCCCCGCCCACGCCTGGTCCCCGCCCACGCCTGGTCCCCGCCCACGCCTGGTCCCAGTCCACGCGTGGTTTCCGCCCACGCCTGGTCACCGCAAAGGCCTGGTCCCCGCCCCGCCTTCCGTCGCCCCGCCACACCTCTACCTCGCCCTCGCAGGAAACAGTCCTGGTATCTCGTCCCGCTGTCTCCGCTCTCACCACGTTCTACCTTCTGAACGCCTACTCTAAAACCCCCATCCTAACCTCCCACTCTAAATCCTCCTTGCCTTGCCTGGCCTGATTCTTCTCCGCCCTTTCTATTTTACGTACGGACCCATTCCTTGGCACCTTGCCTGTTTGTTTTCTACCCTGCCTTTTCAACAGCGTGCCACCTTCTCCTCTATTTCTCCCCACCCTCTGTCTTCAACGCTACATCTCTTTGCTGGTCTATCCTTTCCTCTCCTACCTTATTTCATCCCACACTGCACCTCTTTCAGCACCACCAACCTTCCACGTTTCCACCCTGCTGTAACTCCTCCATTTCACACTCTCACCTTTCCTCCACGCTCTTCCACATGTCATTGTTCTTACATATACCTTACATCCTTCCACCACCGTTCCTTTTATCTCTCCACTCTACTTTTCCGCCCTTCCTCCTCCCTGCCTTTCATCGCGCCGCTCTTGCGCGTCCCCGCCACTGAAACGTCCCCGCCCTTGCGCGTCCCCGCCCTTGCGCGTCCCCGCCCTTGCGCGCCCCCGCCCTTGCGCGCCCCCGCCCTTGCGCGTCCCCGCCCTTGCGCGTCCCCGCCCTTGCGCGTCCCCGCCCTTGCGCGTCCCCGCCCTTGCGCGTCCCCGCCCTTGCGCGTTCCCGCCCTTGCGCGTCCCCGCCCTTGCGCGTCCCCGCCCAAGCGCGTCCCCGCCCTTGCGCGTCCCCCCTTGCGCGTCCCCCCTTGCGCGTCCCCGCCCTTGCGCGTCCCCGCCCTTGCGCGTCCCCGCCCTTGCGCGTCCCCGCCCTTGCGCGTCCCCGCCCTTGCGCGTCCCCGCCCTTGCGCGTCCCCGCCCTTGCGCGTCCCCGCCCTTGCGCGTCCCCGCCCTTGCGCGTCCCCGCCCTTGCGCGTCCCCGCCCTTGCGCGTCTCCGCCCTTGCGCGTCCCCGCCCTTGCGCGTCCCCGCCCTTACGCTTCCCCGCCCTTACGCTTCCCCGCCCTTGCTCGTCCCTGCTCCACAGAGTCCTCGCTCTTCCGCATCCCAGCTTCACAGGTGATCCTCCTCCACCTCCTCTCAACTGCCTCATCCCTTTCCCTTTCCCCTCCCCGCCCTGCCGTTCGTAGCAGCCCTTCCCCACGCCCCCGCCCCCACTTGGTCCAGAGGGGCTGATGGGGCAATACGTGTCTGCCCCACCCCCCACTCCTCCCGCCGCCCGAGGCCAGAGACTGGGAAGTCGGAGGAGGGAGGGGGGGGCGAAATTGAACGTGCGTTCCACGCGTGGCGCGTGGCTGTTCTTGCGGGCGCTTCGCGTCTCTCGGAGGCTTCTTTCGCCGGCGAGGAAGACTGGCGATCGGTCTACTCCTGCCCCACGCGGCGTCTGGCTACATGTTCTGGCAAACGCACTTGCCTTTCTGGACAGGCAGACGAAGTTTCTGGGCGTGTTACTGCATACTATAAGGGTCACACCTTAAGAGGTTCCCATTGCTGGCATTTGTATTTTCTTGTATGTTTATTAATGTTGCGATATTTCAATTTGGGGCTGAAACACACCGACAAGTATTGTATTTCCTTCCTTCTTTCACGGCATTTTATGTATGCTGAATACTGATTTCTATATTACGCACCATGTGTTTCGAATTTTCCTAAAAAAATACTGGTCACGTTTTACTGTGTTACCAAATTGTGTACTAAAATTAGCTCTTACGAAACTATCTGTAACATCAGAAAATGACGTACGGTATTTTAAATATCAGTCACCTCTTTTCGAAGAAAAGACTTTTCTTCACGGAGGGCCTTTGGAATTCAAGCACACATCACTGAAAATAGTTATTACATGTTTAATACAATGAAAACTTCACACGATGCAACTAATTTCTTTTTGATCTACATTAACGTAGATTTGTATTACTATTTCAAACTGCCTCATACAATTTTTCTGTTCTATTTTCGGAAATTCAAATGTGAACCTTTGTTTTATGCATTGCTTTTTGTTACCATAGGACAAAGGGTTCATTAACGTAATGTATAGAAGTGTGAAATTGAACTTTAAATATGCATGTTCAATTTAAATGTTTAAAGTCCATTTTCAGAAAAAACAATAAATAATTATTGTACAGTCATGTGCTAAAACGAAAAACTCTTGTGCTTTGAACCATTCGTTTCAGTTGGAAAGGACAATCAAATAAATATACTTTACCACATTATGTGTCTAATACGAAAAAAAAGATGACAACGATACAAAGGTAGGGAGCAATTTGAAGAAGTTTAGTATCATTATCTTGATCATGTTTCTCCCTTTAATAGAATTAGCGGAAATTTTATTAGTTAAAATATGGAAAATTAATAATCTAAGTCAATTATTGAAGGTGAGGAAAATGTTACAAACGAGAAGTCAAATACAGATACATAAAATAATGACTCAAAAGATTAGAGCATGTAAAGATTTTGAGAATAATTTTCAAGAACCCATAGAAAAATCTACTCTGACTTCTTTCCGTGACAGAAAGAGTATTAGTATTTTTGTTTGCAGGAAGCAGACTAAATTCCAGCGATAACTAAGATAAAAATAAGACATTACATATCATTTTATACTTAATGCACGTTTAATTTCTTATTTTATATGAACGCTGAATTACTCAGAAGGTTCTTTATACTACACGAAAGCAACCCTGAATGTAATACGTGAGAAAGTATAGAGGAAGCTAAATGACGGGTGTAGGTGAAAGTAAATGTATGTGATATTTCACGTTTCGTAGGAAAATGCAAAAGGATTTGATTCACACTATCACTGCTACGAAACGAGACACACATGACATGAAGTACGAGTGAATTACACAGACAAACAAACAATTTTTTTATACCTGAAGGTCAGACCATGGTTTTTTGTTTTGGGGGTCGCCAAATCCGAATCCGGTGTCTATTTTACTGCATCACATCAATTTTTCACATAACCTCAAAAAATATAAAAACGAAAGATATTTCTAACCGAGTGGTCAGACCGTGTCACCTATATGTTTTGGGGGTCATTGAAACTGAATCTGAAGTTTAACTTCATCACATCACATTTTTCACATAACCTACAAAAAATTAAAAACGCGTGCTGCTTGGATAGAAGCTTATTGAGCTGACGCCAACGGTATAGGCAATCTGCCATACAACAAAGGGTTGAGTGCTGTGCCGTCAGGGGCCAATGCTACCTTCTCTAACAATTATAACTGATCTGAATTTAAAAAATCTGTTGCGATGAATTTAAATGGACATCGTTCGTTTTTATATTTTTTGAGGTTATGTGAAAACGTGATGTGATGCAGTAAAATAGACACCGGATTCGGATTTGGCGACCCCCAAAACAAAAAACCATGGTCTGACCCTCAGGTATAAAAAAAATGTTTGTTTGTCTGTGTAATTCACTCGTACTTCATGTCATGTGTGTCTCGTTTCGTAGCAGTGATAGTGTGAATCAAATCCTTTTGCATTTTCCTACGAAACGTGAAATATTACATACATTTACTTTCACCTACACCCGTCATTTAGCTTCCTCTATACTTTCTCACGTACTACATTCGGCTTCAGCGACCCCCAGTCATAGTTGTAGACCGCTCTTGGAAACGAGATAAAGTGAGCTAATGCCTTTACTTAACAAAATGCTATTTATCTCTGATTTGTCCAAGGCCTCAAAGGATGCCTGGCAGGGTCTAGGTGCGTGCTTCCCTCGCGCCTCCTCGGGGCCACAGAGGGCCCGGCGCCGAGTTGGTCTTAAGGAGCGCGGGCGCCGGTGGAGGCCAGCGGGGCACCGCACGGCCCTTCCCGCCCGCAGAGCCTCTCCCGTCGAGCACCTACTCTCTCGAGCGCGAAGGGCCTCGGCACGGAGCGGGGCGGAGGCGGCGAGGGCGCCAAAGGTACGGGCGAGGTGCGACGGGGCGAGGCGGGGCGGTGAGGGTCGGTGCGGAGCGGGTCGTGACGGGACAGTATGCGGACGGGAAGGAATAGGCGTAGCGGGGCAGGGTTCAGACGGGATGGGGTGGGGAGTGGAGGGGTTGGGAGTGGAGGGGTTGGGAGTGGAGGAGTGGGGAGTGGGGGAGTGGAGGAGTGGGGAGTGGATGGGAAGAAGGGGATGAGGCGGGGGTGGATGGGGCGAGGAGGGGATGGGTTTGGAGGGTATGGGGCGACGAGTGGGAGACGTGGTGGATGGGGCGAGGAGGGGATGGGTGGGGACGGTATAGGCTGGGGAGTAGGAGGCGGGGGTGGATGGACGGGGAGTAGATGGGGCGGGGAGTGGAATGACGGAGAGTGATTTGGAGGGGAGTGGTGGGGTGGGGAGTGTAGGAGCGGGGAGTGTAGGGGCGGGGAAGGTGTGACTTGGACGGGGCGGAATGGGGGGGACAGGGTACAGAAGGGACGAAATGGACGTGGCGGGGAGGGGTTGCCCGGCGAGGAACGGTGCGGGGCGCGGACGAAATGGTCGCGGCGGGGAGGTTTTCGAACGGGACGGGACGGGGCGGGACGGGACGGGGCGGGGAAGAGCGGGGCGGAGCGGGGCGGAGCGGGGCGGAGCGGGGCGGAGCGGGGCGGAGCGGGGCGGAGCGGGGCGGAGCGGGGCGGAGCGGGGCGGAGCGGGGCGGGGCGGAGCGGGGCGGAGCGGGGCGGAGCGGGGCGGAGTGGGGCGGAGCGGGGCGGAGCGGAGCGGAGCGGAGCGGGGCGGAGCGGGGCGGAGCGGGGCGGAGCGGGGCGGAGCTGGGCGGGGCGGGGCGGAGCGGGGCGGGGCGGGGCGGGGCGGGGCTGCGAGAGTCTGTGAGGAGCAGGACCGAGCGGAGAGGTGCGTGGTGTGGCGGAGCGTAGCGCTTCAAGCACAGCCTTCCCGTGGCGCCGGCGCGGTTTACAGCCCTTGTACTTGACGCCCCCACCGCTCTCTCCACATAAGTGTGCTCCGCGCGCGCCAGCCCCCATTCCCGTCCCCCTCAATCCTTAGGGAGTGAGAAATACAAATAGTACTGTTGTTGGTAAAAAATATTCAAAGAAACATTTGGATTTTAATCATTAATTTATGTATTACGACCGACATTCAAAGTTTTTTGGCGAAGTGTTTACCGAAGCGGGGAACATAGATCTTGCATTTGGTAAAATGCTTTTACTGGCCTAGTTCGGAAAACCTTAATTTTACGGACAGTGTCTTTCTTTATTACAAGTATTCATATATTTCAATAACATGCTTTGTAACACTGCCTCCCATTCACCACCAGCTATCAGCCTGCCATCACTATTAAGCTACATGCGCCAATTATTGAAAAATAATGACTCAAGCAAAATGATAATTTGTATTTTTGCTACAATTTATGTGCATCGTTTACCATTACTTTTATGATGCTGAGATGAATCACAGAAGGATTTGAAAACATGTACACCCAAGAAATTAAAAGTAGTTCACTTTCTAGAGACTTAAATAAAAGAACTTATTTCAATACGAAATGACATCTTCGCCATGTAATCAAATATATATTTATTATGCCTGACTATAACTTAATATTAATGTGTGGCAAGTTCTGTTGGTGGTCGCAGAGAAAAAAGTAAATTTCATATCCTCATCCAAAGCATACTAAGAAATGAATTAAATGTACTTATTTTCGATTAGGGAATTTTTTGCATTTTCTTAATTATCTGAATAAAAGTACAAATAATTAGAGATAAGAATAAAATATTGTTTATAAATAGCAGATTGCATAAAAACTTTTTCACATAGTCACTTGGAATTCGATGGGAATTGACTGAGATACAATTCTTGTCCAAGCTGTAGGGTCCTGCAGGGAATCTACCGAATATGGAAGAATGTAGCCGAAGAAAAGAAAGAGAAGAAGAGGGAGAAAATAATAGAGTGAAAAAATAAAATCCAAATTATAAAAATAAAGTTAAAGCACGAAAACAAAAATAAATACGAAGAAATAAAGAGTAGCAAATGGAGAGAAACAGAAAGAAATATTAGAATAGATAAGATAAAGAGAGGGATAGAAAACGAGAAGAGAAAAGGAAAAAAGCAGAAATATAAAAGAAAGAAGAAAAGTAAGAGAAGAAGACGAAGTCCATTTACTCACTATATTCTCACTGCTACCCTTACTATCCTATAACAATGTATAGAAAAAATATATACTAAAGAACAAAGGAGAAGTACGGGGAGGAGGAGAAGAAGATAAGAAAAGAAGACAAGAAGACCTTCAACATTTCACTCATTTCGAAGTCGATTTTACTCGCTGGATTCGTGCTGCTACCCTTGCTCTCCCATTTCCGCATCCATTCCGCCCCCGTCCACCTAGCGCCTTCAGCCCTTCCCCGGCCCTTCACCACGAGCTCTCGCTCTTGCTCTCGCCACTCTCCTCACGAAGCAGCTTCTGCAAAGCCGCCCCACGCGCTGTTATTGTTGTTGTTGTTGTTGTTGTTGTTGTTGCCTCTGTTGTTGTTTCGGAGAGTATCGACTGTAAACACTTCTTGCTTCCGTCTTGATTGATTTTCTCAGAAGTTGGTAGAGGGCGTGTCCTTAGCACCTCGTACATGAGCAACTTGATAATGCTGTTATGGGACGGCTGCTAGTCTGGGAGTTCCCGGGATAGGGTCGTTGATGTTGGACAAGGGCATGAAATTCACTTGCTCACTCACGTACTTTATGGTTTCATACAGCCCGTAAGGCGTAATGAAGTTATTTCATCTCGTGTAATGTCTTGCAAATAATTGACACTAGCGTAGAAGTTAAGGAATCCCCCTTCACACAATAAGCTAAGGAAATATGACGGTTATGAACGATTTATAAGGCACCGTCGTCATAAAATTTCGCAAGTGTACCTCTGCTGGATAAGTTACTACCTTCCAAGGGGATGTCAAACAGGTTAAAGACGAATCATTTTGAATTTAGCAGATTATGTTGTAAGGAAAAAATATATGAACATTCAATCCCCAACACATGGTATTTTGCAACATATGCCAACATAGTTCATAACACGATAATTATTTTACAATGACTTCTACACCCTTAAAATAAGATTTTTGAGTTCAGTATGGTATCTGTTGTATGGTTTGTCGGAAACGTTGAACTAATGTTCCAATGTGAAAATATCTTAATTAATGAAACAATGATTTATGAAGTAAGGTACGTTTGCAATGATCCGACTAGTACTGACTGTATAGATGTGAGAAAATAATATTTCCAAATATTGTATCCAGAATTATAATAATGAACTTTTAATTCATCTACACTGCTTTTAATGTGAATTAATGAGCAGACGTGTCCGATTTATATCCTGAAATTGGCGGAACTTACTCACGTGATCAGATGTTTCATCACCTCTGTAGATGAAGTTATGTTTGCGCACACAAATAAATCCCTCTAAATCTCCTTGGAAAATTCATTAACAGCGGTTTACTCCCAATACCATTTAAATAAAAGTATGTCATGTTTTTCAATCATATGAAAATGATACTCATCGCAGCCACAAAAATCAAGAAACTTAATACTGACCGATCTTCACCATAATTTCACCAAGTGTCAATTTCTCATTCACGTTCACAGTCAATCGTTCAACCTGCCTATTCTCTAAAATGAATTCATTTCTCAACACACGTAACTCCAACACTTGCAAAGCAAGGTCGGCGCAAATGTCCACGTGGTAATCACAAAATGGCGGAAACTCATTCCCGCGACCGGAAATTCCATCATCTTCCCCGGGAATGAAGTTGTACGTCAGCGCACAAACACACGCGATTCATCGCTTCCACGCCGCAAATTCGTCATTAGCCCGACGAAAGAGCCGGCACACACCGTCTCTAATCCTCTTGTATTAATTTCGCGAGCGGCGCCATAACCGTGAATAACGTCGCTGGAACCCTCCGCCGAAAAAAAAAGTTCTTCCCCTCTTTTTATTAAGCGAATACGCTCTCACGCACTGTTTATTGTGTAATAATAGTTACGTCCGCGTGACACACGGCCCGAGCCGGGAAATTTACGCTCACTCGTAGCGGCCCGCGCAGCGCTGTCAGCTTTATTCCTCTCCGTTTGTGAAATATTCTATTGCGCCCCTCCGCTGTCCCATCCTGAGCCTTCCGAGGGCCCTTCCCTGCCGCGATAGCTCCCTCCCGCGCTCCTCCGAATAAAGTACAACACGGCCCCGCCCCAACTCTGCTCCTGCTTCGTTCGCTCGCCCCGCTCCGCCCCGCTCCGCCCCGCTCCGCCCCGCTCCGCCCCGCTCCGCCCCGCTCCGCCCCGCTCCGCCCCGCTCCGCCCCGCTCCGCCCCGCTCCGCCTCGCTCCGCCCCGCCTCGACCCTGCCTCGCCCTGCCCCGCCTCGCCCCGCCTCGCCCCGCCTCGCCCCGCCTCGCCCCGCCTCGCCCCGCCTCGCCCCGCCTCGCCCCGCCTCGCCCCGCCTCGCCCCGCCTCGCCCCGCCTCGCCCCGCCTCGCCCCGCCTCGCCCCGCCTCGCCCCGCCTCGCCCCGCCTCGCCCCGCCTCGCCCCGCCTCGCCCCGCCTCGCCCCGCCCCACTCTGCCCCGCCCTGTTCCGTCCCCGGACTACACGCCTCAACCCGACCCTACTCTGCCCCGCCCCGTTCCGTCCCGCAAATACACGCCTCAACCTTACCTCACCCCGCCGGGTTATACCCTGCCCCGCTCCACTAGCCGCCCACAACCCTGTCCCACTTCACCCCTACCGCCCCACCTGCCCGACGTCACCTCTCCTGCCCTGCTCCGCCCAGTACAACCTAACCCCACCCCGTCCCGTTCCGCCCAGCCTGCTCCGCCGACCTCTCCCTGTCCCACCCACCCGCCTCAAATCGCCTAGTTCCACCCCGCCCTACCCAAACCCACCATTCCCTTCCCCGCCCCGCCCCACCGCCCCGCTCACCGCTTCGTCCTGTTCCGACCGCGCTCTCTCATTTTCCGCACCTTCTCTCCGCCGCATTTACATTGCGTCTAGTACAAACCTATTACCACTAGAGCAACAAAGGCAGCTCTTCTAAAATAAATTTTTTAGGAGCTCTATTGCCCAGTTCGTACGTGGACACCATCATTGAAGAGGTCGGAGAGCCGGTAGATGGGTATATGGATAGGCAATGAAACAAGTTGACAGGAGGAGTCCAGTAAAAGAGGTGTGTTAGCTGAGCCTAGAGAAAGAAAGGACAGCTATCCCAAATGTAAAGTTTATTTTTTATATTCTGCTCGCGGGGGGGGGGGGATGTGAATAGCAGTGGAGGAGGTAGGAGGGCTGCTCGCTTCTTAAATGGACGTGGGATTTGAATGAGTTGGTAGGGGCGTGCAGGGAAAAAATGGGCTTGCACGGAAAGTGATGACTCGACAATTCGTCGAACTAAAGCCTAAGAGCTGAAGTTGATGTTGGGGCAGATTTATCACTTCATTTCCTATAAAGAGTGACTGAAGTTCATCTACTCCAAGGCGATGAGGATGGATGAAGGAATGTTACAAGCGTAAGGGAGGTTCCATTAACTACTGAGCCGAGCAGATTATATTATATCCTTTTGTATGTTTAAAACGACTTTTCAACAAATGTTAGTGCATGTTAGGGCTGGCCTGAAATTTTCTGGCACGTCTACCAATGTTGCCTGACACACTTCTTTAACTGCATCCACCCTTACAGCTTATTCTATTGCTTAGGCACCCAACCACTGTGTCTCCAACTTTCTCCTATAGAATGGCATTCACTATCCGTGTGAAACAATCACAGACGAGTACAAAACAAACAAGGTTACTAAAGGTCTTCTAAAAGAGGTTAATCTCTGAAGTTTGCCATCCCGTATTGGTCTAGACGGCTGACAAACTTCTTTCAGTGAACACTCCTGACGTGTTTTGATTTTACCCACTGTCCTGTTCATCTGGTCTCTTGCTAAAGAATGCTTACATGCTCCAACTGGAAAGATACACGATTTATCTGAGAAGCGAGGGACATAATATGTTACATCAGGGTGAATTAATGTTAATCCCTACGACCAATACTTATTCTCTCAGTCGTGGATCCTCTTACACTACAGGGGCCGTGTACCCAGTAAACAAAATGTTACATCTAAAAGTGTCCCCTTTCAGAAACGCAGTCAAACGGCCCTTTTTTTTGCATGTCTCGGTCAACCTGCATTCGGTCAACTGCAAGCGGTCAACCTGCACCAACATTTTTGGTTAACATTATTCGTAAATGGCTGCCCTGAGACGCTACGGAATGTCTTCCCATTTGTAGTTCTGGGCTCAGCCAAAAGCATCGGTTTAACTTGAAACTTGGTAAAGTTTGGTGTTTCCATGTTAAACACAGTGCAGTCCTCCGTCTACAGGCTGAAACTACCAAGGCGCGACCATGTGTCTCCTATTCCGCAAATAGTGAGCAATGGCTGTGAGGCTTATGAGGTACAGCAAGAAAACTCTGATTATAAGTGCCCATGAGCAACATCAGAAGGTTACGAAAACGGGAAATTTATTATATGATGGTCGCATCTGAAGAACGAGCCGGTCTCTGCTGATGATGGGATACCTTTAGAAATCCGACAGGATGAATACGTCACAGAAGACGTAAAACACACGCTGGACCCATTGTAATATTTTATGACTTGTTTCCCACCCGCCCGCATCCATGTTGACGTCCAATAATAAGCGACCATTAAGAAAATCTCCCCGACAGCTCGTAATGTCTCCTCCCGGACTGCGTTCCCTTGTAACTCTTGGCTTCGCCTCTCCCTGCTCGCCTTCACGCCCCCTGGCCAACCTTCTCTATTACAAATTTCCCTGCCCAGTCTTGCCTACACGTCCTCCCTGGAAAGTGCCGCCCATAAACAAAACGCTACCTCCCGCATGGGAGAGTGCCGGGGGGGGGCCTGTTTACATGGAGGGGGCCGCCCCGAGGCTGCGGTCTAAGACGCGGCCGCGGAGGTCCGACCTCCCGCCTCCGACGGCGGTGCCCCTCTCGTGGGCGATGATAAATCTGCGGGGGGCGGCGCGGGGGAGGGGCGGGGGGGGCGGGGTGATGAATACGCAGCCTCGGGCCGATCGTTTCCCTCCCCCTCCGACGGCCGCCCTTCGCCCTCGGACTTCATCCCGCCGCCGTTGCGTCGGCGGCCTCCATCATCTTTATGAGCCTTATGAATGAAGGGCCCGCGCCCCGCCGCGCAGCGCCGCGCCGCGGAGCCCGATATGTCCACACTGGGCATTCCGGGCCGCGCCTCGAGTGGATCAAGAGGTGGCGCTTCCAATATATCACCCGACGCCGCGCCACTTCCGCCGGGCCCCTCGCCGCCGCCTCATTCGCCGCCTCTGCCTCCGTCATCGCCCACCCCCGGTGCCGGGCAGACCTTGTCTCTTCACCCCCTGCAATTTCGAAGAATCCATTGCCAGCCCCTCCAACCACCACCTGCTTCATTGCCTCTGCCTCCTCCGTTTCTGCAGCATACGCCTCTATTATGTACACCTTCGCACCCTTCGCTGCCTCCCACTCCTTCATTATATTCGACTTCGTCTCTTCCACCTCTTTCATTCCCTCTGCGATTTTCATCCCCGTCCCCTCGATTGCCTACGCGTCCACCATCACTCCACCACCATATCCACACCACTACCATCCCCCTCCTTTCACTTCTCCACCAGCTTCATTTCCTCCATTTCCTGCGCTTCCTCTATTACCTCCACATTCGTGACGACCGCCGCCTCTATCGCCCCGCTGCCTCCTGGGGGCGTTCGACTACACCTCCGCCTCCGCGTCACGTCCGCCTAGGCCTTGGACCCAACCGGCGCCGCCACCGCCTCCGCCGCTGCGCCCTTCCCGCCCTGCTCTTTCACCACCCGTGCAGCCGGCCGAACGCACGCCCGCCCGCCCGCCGCTCATATCGGAGACGTGCGAGCCTCCGGCGTCGATCACCCGCTGCGGCTCGATATCCGATATTCGGGCCGCGGCCGCGCCACCGCCGCCGCAACCACCTAGTGATTCCCCGCTGCGCCCTGGGAACCCACACGCGCGAGCGCCCGCCGCGCCCCGCCCACAAACTCGCCCACCCGCTATCCTACCCGCTCGCCCACCCGCTCGCTCAGCCGCTCGCCCAGCCGCTCGCCCAGCCGCTCGCCCAGCCGCTCGCCCAGCCGCTCGCCCAGCCGCTCGCCCAGCCGCTCACCCAGTCGCTCGCCCAGCCGCTCGTCCACTCGCTCGTCCACTCGCTCGTCCACTCGCTCGTCCACTCGCTCGTCCACTCGCTCGTCCACTCGCTCGTCCACTCGCTCGTCCACTCGCTCGTCCACTCGCTCGTCCACTCGCTCGTCCACTCGCTCGTCCACTCGCTCGTCCACTCGCTCGCCCACTCGCTCGTCCACTCGCTCGTCCACTCGCTCGTCCACTCGCTCGTCCACTCGCTCGTCCACTCGCTCGTCCACTCGCTCGTCCACTCGCTCGTCCACTCGCTCGTCCACTCGCTCGCCCACTCGCTCGTCCACTCGCTCGCCCACTCGCTCGTCCACTCGCTCGCCCACTCGCTCGCCCACTCGCTCGCCCACTCGCTCGCCCACTCGCTCGCCCACTCGCTCGCCCACTCGCTCGCCCACTCGCTCGCCCACTCGCTCGCCCACTCGCTCGCCCACTCGCTCGCCCACTCGCTCGCCCACTCGCTCGCCCACTCGCTCGCCCACTCGCTCGCCCACTCGCTCGCCCACTCGCTCGCCCACTCGCTCGCCCACTCGCTCGCCCACTCGCTCGCCCACCCGCTCGTCCAACCGCTCGCCCACCCGCTCGCCCACCCGCTCGCCCACCCGCTCGCCCACCCGCTCGTCCACCCGCTCGCCCACCCGCTCGCCCACCCGCTCGCCCACCCGCTCGCCCACCCGCTCGCCCACCCGCTCGCCCACTCGCTCGCCTCAACCGGTTGCCGCGTGAAAAGCTGTTGCACCCCACCACCCTCCCTACATTTCGCTGATCTTTGCTGTTCTCTAATTTTTCGATGCTCTGTGCGTTGCTACTAGCTTCTGCCTTCACTGCTTCACTGCTCATACAGCCCTCCAATACTCTCTATTTCCCATTGCTGTCCAAAACTCTCCACTGTTCAACCCGAATCTTTGTGACTATCTTTTGCTAGCTTTTACTGCCCTTCGCTCTTCTTTGCCACACTCGTTGTTCTCTACTTCCCTCCGATACTCGCTACGTTCCACTGTGTGTTCAACAGTCTCAACTACTCCCCTCAACTCTTTTCAACTTCCTTTTCGATTCTTTGTCGCTCTCTACTGCTCTTCGCTCGTCTGCTACACTCATTGCTCTTTACTTCCCTCCGATGCTCTCTACATCCCATTGCGTTTCCAATACTCCAAAACAACTCTTCTCGACTGTCTTTTTATTCTCTGTAGCTCTCTATTATCATCCTCTCTTCTCTCATATTATCATTGCTCTCTACGGTTCGCGGATACTCGCTATTGCCCTCTCATCACTTCTCTCTACTGATCAGCGATACTTTCTTCTACCATCCGATCTCCTTGAATGCTCTATAATGCCTACATCTAACCTCCGCTATTCCTTGCGGACACTGGCTGCTCTTCCTCTCTGTTCCACTGCCCACTTGTCTGTATGCTGACGCGCGCCCGTGGAGCTAACTGCGCTAGCCTTATTCCCTGCGGCCCTCAATTACTACTCTCGCGTTCTGTTACCTGTTCTCGATACCGCATTGTCGGTTTTTTTCATATCCAAGAACATATTTAATAACTTTTTACATGTCAATTACTGCATGCCCGTATGAATACATGTCATTTTGCATCCGTCGCTACAATATCAATTTTTTCTCTTCCAGTGTGATGTCTCTTCTCACACACATCCAATACCTCATGGTGAGATATATTCTGTGTATTTATTTTAGCTCTGAAGCATTTATGTGCTTTTTCAATATCAAAGCATGTTGTTGATATCAACATTCAGATATTGTATGTATGCATTGGATGTTTTTTGCCATTGATGAAATATTTCTCGGAGTCGTTGTTCGTCTTTCCTGGTTTTCCATGCTTTGCAAAATTATCCAGTTTATCTCTTCGTTCTTTCTGGCCGTTCCTCTTACAGTTATGTACGCCCCTTTCATGTGTTGTGACATTCACAATCTTATCGGAGAGAAAAGTACTTGTAATTTTCATTATATACAAATCTGTTTTTCTATCTTTACAAATATTTTACAACAGACACTTATAGGATTTGCGCTTCTATCTTCCTGCGGTTTTATTGTATTTTTATTTTTATTTGTCTCTTCATTTCTCCTGTCGATTCACTTTACTCGATATCTTCACTTCATGAACTCGTAATCAGTACACCTTGCTGCGACTGGCATAGGCTTTCCTTATTATAGGGCACCTATTCTTCTTGCAATTTATCAATTGTTGACATTGAGTATTTATATTTTTATATTGAAGATTATCTCAACTCTAGTGCAAAGTTTTACTTGATGGACCCTCGTTTACTGTAGATATGCATTTCCAAATCTCTCAACTCTCTTTTCCCATCCTCCTCATCGACCCCTACTCATTTCATATTTTTCTCGTCACCTTCAACTTTTACAGCCCTCTCCTTCGCATCCTCCTCAGTACCTTAACTCATCGCACCTCCTTCCCTGCTTTCGTACGTCACGCGCCATTTTACCTTCACCTGCTTCTGCTCGTCTAACCTTACCTCCCCGCCTCACGCCAAATCGTCCCCCGCCATATCCTATCTGCCTCCCCCCTCCCCGCACCGTGCTCCTCATCCCACCCCCGTCCACATCACCCATCTCACCCTCCCCTACACTATACTTGTTGAGGCTGCGAAACATTGCTTCGGTGATTGGGACAGCATTTGCAGAAACTGTGTCAAGAAAATCCTGCCCATCGTCATTGTGTGTTCTCGTCAGAAGAGGAGATTCTGAAAGGACGACAAGGAATCGACACGATTAACACCTTGACGTAAGAATCATTAGGTATTAAAGAAGTTATATTACCTGTTTCTGGCGAACGACAATCATTCTCCTCACCTCTTGTAATTCAACTGCAATTCGCACGCATGCCGATCACGAGTAAAACACTTTGGAAATGTAATGCCAACTTTACGTAATAATACAACCTAAAATATAATTTTTGCTGCAGCCAGAATGCGTGTTACTTCGTCTTCTTCACGAGCAAATCGGGCCTCCACGAAAGTGCTTGGGTCCTCTGGTTATGAAACAATGAGCAGGTGGCGTCTCATTGGAAAAGCGTTTGATAACGAGAATTTTTCGATAATTAACAGGCTGCCGGTGCAGCGCCCGGAGCAGAATCGATCCCTCGGGCATCCTCAAAAGCAGTTCAAAGATTTCATACAGAATGAATTCTTGCTCCTTGAGAGAGAGGGTTCGCGGATTTTGGGAGCAAACTAACAGAAGGCTCGGAGTTTGAAATGTATGTTTTTTCTTCTTAAATAACCTCAAAGATTTATAAAAAGGAATGAGTTCCAAGTGTGGCGCCAAATTTGAATTAATTTGGCCGCCTATGTGCTTACAACCCTAGCCACCTTTACTTCACCACCCCCTTTCACAACACGTCCAGTTCACAGCGCGCACTGGCCCAAGCCACCCCTCCTCACTTCGCCGCCCTCCGCCGCCCTCTGCGCGCCTCAACGCCCCTCCCTCGCGTTCTCGCTCTGTCTGTGCGTGCCCCGTCGCCGTGGCCGGGCGAGGCAGCTCTCCCGTTCATCTGCACCTGGCGGAGCCTGGGGAACGCCCCGATCCGCCCCGCGGGACGCGCGGCGTCGCCTGCGTCCCCGGGGCCCACGGCGCGGCGCGGTGCTGCGCGGGCGAGACGAGCGCAGCGGGGCGGGGCGGGGCGGGGCGGGGCGGGGAGGGGAGGGGAGGAGCGGGACGGGGCGCTGCGCTGCGCGGGCGTGACGCGCGCGAGGCGGAGTGGGGGTCGCGGGGCGGGGCGCGCAGAACAGGGCAAGGCGAAGCGAGGCGAGACACACAAGCGGGGGGGGGCGGGGCGGGACGGGGCGGGGCGAGGTTAATCGAGACCAGCGCAGGCGGACGGTGCGGGGTGGGGCGCGGCGTGACGGGGTGGAGAGGGGTGGGGCGTCGCGGGGTGGGGCGTGCAGGGCAGGGCGAAAGCAGGGCGAGGCGAGGACTCGGAGACTCAGTGGAGGGTCACAGGGCAGAGCACAGATCCGGAGCTCGACAGGGCATGCTTGTATAGTGTGGGGTTGAGGAGGAGAGTGGTGGGTGAGTGGCGTGAAGGCGGGAGAGGGGGAGAAGGTGAGTGAGGGGAAGCAATGAGATGCGACGGGGCGGAGCGATCCGGGGCGGGGCGTGCCGGGCAGAGCAGAGCAGGGTGAAGCAGGTCGTGGCGCTCCGGGGATGGTAAGGACAGAGAAGAGCAAGACGGAGCTCGACAGGGCGTGTTAGAATGGTATGGGGTGGGGAAGGGATAAGAGTGAGCGGCGAGTGGGGGGAGAGACGCGCGAGGGAAAGGGTGAGGCTGGAAGGTGACGCTGTGTTGGCTGGGTATGGAGGGGTGTTCGAACGTGTTAGAGTGGTGCAGGGTGGGAGAGGGGAGTGAAGTGCGAGGGGGACCTGAAGCGTGAGGACAAGGGCAAGGCCGGGGACGGGGCGGGGTTGGACGAGACGCGTAGGACCGCATAGGGCGGGGCGGGCGTCAACGGAGAGGCGATGAGGCGGGTGGGGGGCGAACGGTTACGGAGGCTGCCCCCAGAGGCGGAACGTGCCCGCGCCAGGTCCCGTGCCCCGCCGGGTGCCACGTGAACGGAAGGCGAAATAGAGCAGCCCCCTCCCCTCGCTGTCCCCATCCCTGGGACCACTTACGCGCCGCACCACCGCAGGTGGACGACTGCGGGTGGACTCTTCCGGTTGGAGCTCTTGCGGAAAGCAGCCCGGACAAGCCGCGCTTCACGACTCGGCTGCGCGTCGCTTATAAATGTATCGCTGCCACTAACTGTTTTATTTTCACTGCCCTGGGGAAGCCTGCGACATGTCAGGCGAAACGTCGGCACCCCAGCCAACGACGCGGCGTCTCCCGGATAGCCGAGAATTCATGGATTCGAGCCGCGGAAGCTTACGTATACATGTTTTATTTTCTACACATGGGAAGCAGGTCCAAATGGCCGAGATCGTTAAGGTCATCGACCTCTCGACCAAAGGATCGCGAGTTCGAGACCCGCCTCGGGCGTGGTTGTATTTCTGGTCGTCCTTGCACCCCCTATCATCATTCTATCATGTCATCCTCACCGTTACCATACCGTTAAATGCAATTGTGGTCGCTAATGACCTAGAAGTTGATGCTTAAAAATGGGGAAGCAAAGCTAGTGCAGAACATTTACAATCTGCACAAGTCCCGTTTCCGAGCGCTACTTATTTGTCTGTTACTCTGAAAAATTCAACAAGAATATCCGCCAATTAAATTTGTCTGTAAGTGTTTGTAAATTCAATAAGACAAACGGGATTTCTCACACCACACATAAAATGATGAAATGGAGGTTGATAAGGATAGAAGAAACCTTGGAGAACGCAGACAGCTACAATGTTATCTGCAGCGATTTCAACAAGAAATACCCGCACCAAGAAAAGCGAAAACGAGTGTGTGAAAAATGACCATGATTTGGACATTCACCTAATTTCTGTATAATGCCGAAGTTGAGATGCATGTTGAGTTCCTCCGCAAGCGACTAAATGTCAATACTGCGTATTTCCATAAGCTTCTGGAAAAGTAAAATCTCACTACCAGTTCAAATGACACAAGAATTTGAACACATTCTGCTAATGAAATCAAAATGACATTGCTGGAGCTTCACAAGAAACATCTTCCTCTCCGTTTACCATTTAACTATATCACTTTTCAGCTTCTTAATGACTATTTGGATGACCGAAGTTTTCCGTTAAGACAAAAGCTAAAAGTCTTCGTGCGCAAGTAGCAAAATTAGATTTATGAACCAAACAGTTATGAAAGAGACGTATTGAAGAAACTAGATACTTGTAGATACACAAGATAGGTCTCAAACTAGTAAATAGTGAAAGTTTGCGTATTTTTCATATGTTTCTTTAATGGGTAATCCAAAAGAGACTGGTTTGAATTATATTGTCCTATTTAATATTTCAATATATATTGCAATGATTATCAAAGATAGTCGTAGATTATCAAAGATAGGCAGATCAAGATTCCTAGAAGAAAAAATATTCCGTTTTTAATAAGATGTAATAATTCAGTTAAATTTACAAAAAAATTAAAAATCAGAAAATAGTTTAAATATTCAGCCAAATTGGAAGAAAGCTTTCATTACAAACGAAATCGTAGAAAAATGCAGAAGAAAAGAAAAGTTATTAAACAGGCCATAGAAAACTTTAAAACTATTTTAATTCAAGTGTTACTAGCAATATTAAAAAAATTATTTACAATAATGTAAAAAAGTAAATTATTATTCAATTTAAAGCTTTAGAAGTATAATTTATTAATAAACCCCTTATTTGCGTATTGTTTGTCTTAACATCTATCCCGTAAACTTCACAAAAATAGTCTGATGAGTTAATTATTTAGGTACAGCAGTTAGGTAAAACAACGAAATTTCACATATTTGAACTAATGACTATACCACAAGTGATAAACGAGAAGAGAAATCATAATTTATAGCAAAAAATATCTTTATATCCTTGAAAAACTTGTTACATTTTTGCAAAAGGTGGTGCTTCGATACGTTTTAAGGAACTGGTATTCACAAAGCTGCGCCAAACATGGTTATCTCTATCACCAACGTTTAAGCATCATCGTCAAACAAAAGAGAAAAGATGAAATACCACAATTATTTTCCATAATAAAACGCACATCAACCGCAGGAAACTCTGTTTACTCTTTTTATTTTCCATATGAAAGGAACAGAAGAAGACATGCTGATCTTCCTCGAGCATATGGAGTTCAAAGGATGGTATGTAACTTGATATAGAAAATTACGCGTTTAACTTTGTGTCTGGAGTATAAATTACCATGAATTTTCTCTGAAAGACGGAAATATATTTATAAAACGACACAAAAAATTCTTCTGTACAGAACATGCAAAAGTCGTGAAACTTGATAAAAAAGGGAAAGAAAACAGTCTTTCGGTTAACAGTTTCTTCAAAATATTTTCATACATTAAAGTTAGTGTTTTTCATTTTAAAAAAAATTACAAACTCAAATTTTAAATGCCAATAACGCTATTTATTAGAGAGATGAATTGAGAAATAAATAAATGATTACCTAATAAAAAGCGTCTACAATGTGATTTGGAATAAAGTTAGGAGTCGGCTGGGTTCATAATTTTCTAAAAAGAAAGCAACTTGTGACAGCATGAGTAAGAGAAAATACACTTTAAAAAATAAAAATTGAAAACAACATGATAGGTTACATAGTATAAATATTTTGGTAAGATATTAGAAGTAATTACAATTATACAAGCATCGCATATTGAACATTTTTTTAGGATCTCAAAATGCAACACTTTCAGTTGATAAGTATGGGAGAGCACATTAGTGCCGGATTTATTGGGTAAAAGTTCTTGCTTTCCCATATCCGCATGTACACGAATGGATTGTTATTTAAAAATGAAAAATTGCAAAATTAAAAGAATTAGCTATTATATGAAATGTTTTCAGGCGTCTTTTAAAGAACTAGCCACACTACAGTAGCACATTGTTTTTTGCATTACTTCTAACTTTTACCATTTTCGAAATTTCCCAGAGTTCAACGAAAACTAACCTGCGGCATTCTTTTAGCCCCATTTGCTCTATGTGGGGAGGAGGATTTTTAAAAATTGGAGACGTTTTGATAATATTTTTTTGTAAATTGCATTAACATGAAGGAGAAATAACTCGAAAATTACTCGTTTTATTACTTATACATGACCTTATCTAATGATTTGATTTTTAGAACAGATTTCACTTCAATAAATCTGTCATCAATATTGTATTTTTGAATGTTTTTATAATTTTCGGGAATACAGAGATAGCCGTCAATGGATGGAGGTGGGGTTTTCAAGGAATCCCTAAGCGTTTGCAACGAGGGAGCGATACTGCGAAAATTAAGATTGCAGGTCTGCCGTCGTGGCTAGCGGATGCATATCAGATAGCGCGAGTATCGGGCCTCTGTGAGAGGCACAGTCCAATTCGACCGAGTACAATACAGAAATAACACACTACACTTAAATACAATTAGATAAGTAGTACGAAACTTATCGCTATTTTGTACCAAGCTCGTAGTTATTACGACAGGATATGTACAATTATGAGATGCGTAATGCATAAAAGCCGTCTTTAAGATAAAAGCTTATGGCTTGATATAACGTAAATATTTTATCAAGTATTAATCCTTTGAGAGAATATGCAGGTGATGCTACCAAGAGACAATCTCGATAGTGAAAAAACTTTCACGTGTTGGGTCCAACTCATTTTATTGCGTGACTTTGATTTACAATATCCAAAGGAACAGATTTGAATATTGTTTTTAAATACCTTTTCAAAACTGTAAATACTATCTGTTGACGAAGAGTATCAATAATTAACAAACGTGTCTTCACGAACTACACTTCCATAAAACAACTTGGTGTCTCTGCACTGCTAATTATTTTTAAAACATTTTATATCAAAATACTTCACGTAATCACACAACACATCTGGTTGCGTAGCTTCCGCGGCCGGAGTTTGTGTTGTCTAGGCTATCCGAGTCGAGCCACGTCACTGACATGGTGGCTAACGTTTCGGCCAGCGTATTGTGGCCTTCTTCAGAGAGTACTCTTCAGAGGTACTGCTAAGCAGTAAATGTCAGTGACGCGACTCGACCCGGATAGCCTAGACAACACACAACACATCTCACACTCGGACAATAATCTTATATTAGTCAACAGCGTACGGCCAACTCAAACATTAGTCGCATAAACTCCTAATTGCCTCGTTTATCGTTATTCAAACCAGCTTTATCAAACCGTCTGGGTAATGTGCGAATAAACTGGCTACTTACATGAGATATATTTCGAGCATTAGCCATAACATGTGCATTCACTTCCTGCTGCTTTCTATTTGCCTATTGTAGTTCTATAAATACACGTTTACAGCGTTTCGATCCTAATATTTGTGTAGGGGAGAAATACTTATATCTATATTCTCTATATAAAATCTCATTGGTTATTTTTAACATAGTCTTGTTGAATTGAAATATCGATCTCAATGTTAAAGATATAGAAAATAATTTGCTTCAAAGATTAGGTTTTGGTCTCGACATCTTCCTTAATCTGTCAATGTTTTTCAGGATTTAATTATTTCACATTAAAACTTCATAACTTTAAAACTAATTTACTTAACATTGGGTATATTACTGGGGACATTTGTCAATATCAAAATGATTTCAAATTAAAGGTTTTATTTACTATTTGCGTTAAAAATTCCTGAAGTGTGGATATTAATTTTAAAATATTTGGCAATATTATTAATTAAAACCAATCTAATATTTACTCCTATATAAAAATATAAAATGTCCACATACAAAGTAAATATAAATGCAATTATTTGATGTGGTTTGAAGCAGTGACCTCATTATCATATGTAAATGATATTAGAACCAGACAAATAATTACACATTATAATTAAACAGCTTTCTATAGCTTTGAACCAAAAGCCCAGTCATTGTGTTGGTACTTTGAGGAAAATTCACACAATATCTATTGATTTTGCAAATAAAAGATGTTTTATGTTTTTGAAATAACAGTAAATGATGACAATACATCAAACGAAGTGAACTATTCTGAAGAGACAAGTAAAAAATTGTAGAAGTTTATGATAATACGAGTATGACAAATTAAATAAATAATCGTTCAAACACACTGATTTTTAACATCCATTCTGTGTCGAGTTATTCGCCGTATTCGGTGACTTCAGGATGTAGTGAATACCCTGTGACAAGGGCAGATGTTAGTAAATTAAATTATTTGTGATTACGAATTAAATTGTTTGAAGAACATTATATTATTTGTTAAATGTTATTCAAGTGAGTTCCAGTTTCAATAAAATCACAAATGAAAGTTGAAGAAAAATTAATTTTAAGCCGCATTGTAAAAGTAGCATTTTCATGCAATGGAATTGGTGAAATTCTCTAGCACTGTTTTCCTTCTATAAACGTTCTGTTTGTCCAATGTGTGACTCAACATGATTTTAGTCGTTAACAATACTACGTTCGTTGGAGTCATTTTTGTACGTCTGAATGTTTATTAAAATGTTTATATTTCAGTAAAATAACTATTTATCTATCAAATATCAAGCGTTTTCTGACAAGCAAATTTACATTGACATCATGTTTCAATATTACTCCCCGGTTTTTTTATGCTATACAACTATTTATTTTGAAGAAATAAGTATGCATCAGAAGGAAAGGGCCCTTTATTAAGTGTAAAACGCCTTCCGACAACGATTTCCACATTTGTTGAGAATTTCAAGCCTCGACTAGTTGCAAATAAGAGTTAATAGTTCACGATTTCTGTTGAACGTTTTTGAGCTAACATTTGCGAAGTGGCTCTGTGAGCTCCAAACAAGAAGAGCATTATTTTGATGAGGGTTGGCTCCTGAATATGCTTACTGGATTTTAGTGTATGTGGTACATTCTAAGATCTGACTTTTTTCGTATTTTTTTCGTAGTGTAATGATGCATCCGAGGTTAATCACCAGTTTTGATTCTTTTAAATAACGTTCATCTTCTATAACACGATCAATGCTCTAGGTGTTAACAATACTGCGCATGGTGCTCTTCATATATTAATATGTGTGTATGTATATAGGTACTTTATTACAACAGCTCTTTACGAGCTAAGGCCTAACAGCAGCGTCCTGGTCGTGCGGCTATGGGTTAAATGGTACTTGTGGTTAGTAACATAGCCATTTCTATCCTGTTCTCAACATGAGAAGTGAGCTTTCTCATCGTCACACAGCAACAGTTACTCGGACATTGCAAGGAAAGCGCACAATTAATTTTTACCTCGACCGGGAATCGAACCAGGGGATGTGCCGCAGAAAGCGAGCACGCTAACCAACGGGCAACCAAAAGCTACCTTCATAGATTAGTGTTGCACAAAATTTCTGACAAATGAACCTGTAATAGTAGGATAATACGTAAAAATATGTGAAAGGCGAGAATCATTTTTCGGTCGTGGAGAACCTGGCTGCAGGTGGCGGAGAGCACTGCGCTGGCGCGTAATGAAACCAAACGCGTCCTGGCGCCGTCAGGAGTCGGGCTCTCTAATCTAGCGGCAGTCTGAGGTAGCAGTTAAATCAATGCGCGGTTCTGAAATTACACCTTAAGACCGGGGGCGGCGGCGGGCGCATTGAAATACAAATTAGTTGCCTTATCTGGAGCACGGAGCGGCGCGGGGCTGCACGCCCGGGCTTGCTGTCGGGCCCGGCCCAGGCAGCGCGGCGGCGGGGGACCGAAGAAGACTCGGAGGAAGATTAGAGAAAACGGGACGGCCGTGACGGCGATGGAGACGGAGGTGGGGTACAGGTAAGACCAGAAGCAAATTGCGGGGGAAGGCGGTAGGACGATGATGGGGGAGGAAGAGGAATGACTGACGATGAAAATGGAGAAGGAACAATAGACGAGGGAGAGTGGTAGAGGATGGAATCAGGCTGATAGAAGCAACTAATTCGGAGACGTGACGATGACAGGAAAGAGGATGAGAAAGAGATGAGGACGGAGGAATGGGGGAGAACGGAGGGAGGGGTGAGAATGGAGGGAAGGGTGAGGACGGAAGGAGGGAGGGGTGAGGACGGAGGGAGGGAGGGGTGAGGACAGAGGGTGGGAAGGGTGAGGACGGAAGGAGGGAGGGGTGAGGACGGAGGGAGGGAGGGGTGAGGACGGAAGGAGGGAGGGGTGAGGACGGAGGGAGGGATGGGTGAGGACGGAGGGAGGGAGGGGTGAAGACGGAGGGAGGGAAGGGTGAGGACGGAAGGAGGGAGGGGTGAGGACGGAAGGAGGGAGGGGTGAGGACGGAGGGAGGGAGGGTGAGGACGGAGGGAGGGGTGAGGACGGAGGGAGGGAGGGGTGAGGACGGAGGGAGAGGTGAGCAAGAAAAGTGGTGCGAACGGCGAGGAATGAGGAAGGGAGATGAGGGCATAGAGGATGAGGATATGAAGGGTTGGAGATGGGGATGGATAAGGGCAGTGAGGAGTGAGGATGGGGAGAAGTGAGAACCAAATGGTTTTTAGACTAGAATGGACTAAAATGGGACTAGAAAGTGTGACGAAAGCAGTGGGTGAAAACGGGGGGAAATAACTAGAAATGCGAGTGGAGAGAAGGATAGAGCGTGGAAGGCAAGGTGTCGCTATGAGCACTATGAAGGTGAACGTAAAAAAGGCAAGGAAGGAAACGTAATCAGGAAGTGGAGTTCATAGAAAGAACCGCCAAAGAGGATAACATGACTACATCCGTCGGCCCCAGACAGCGCGGCGGAGGACCAAAGAAGACTCAGAAGAAGATTAGAGAAAACGGGGCGGCAGCGACGGTGATGGTGACGGAGGTCAGGAAAGAGACAGACAGTACGAAACGAGATCGCCCGGAACACGAATATAGCGCTACGCTGATTGGCTACGCGGTAGATCCCTCCCAGCGGGTGCGAAAGCGGCGGCGGCGGCGGCGGCGGCGGCGGCGGCGGCGGCAAACGTTGAGCGGTCTCTTGGTCGCCCGGTCAAATCCGCCGACTCTAAGGTCGGTGCCGCACAGAATGAGCAAACCGAATCCACCAAAACCACAAGCCCCCGCATAATGCCCGTTACTCAACGGTCGTGCACCGGCAACAGCTGGCAAACAATATCACCGGAGCCGCTTGTAGATGACAGGGTCATTGTATGCATAATTGCGTGGCGGAATTGAATATCCGCAGAGGACTTTCAGAGAATATTAACGTTTTAAGATATTCGTGAGGGGTGGCATGTTACAATGAGAGAATATTGTGATTTTTTTTAGAAATGCGATATTGATCAGAGAGAGAATTTTAATGCAGTATAAATCAACAAATAGGTCAAACGTCTAATCGTCAGTAAAACTGAAGAAATATTTTTAAGGGTCGTTTCAAAACACGTTCGTTCGTGTTTCATTCGTGATTCTCACAACCACTTTGTGAGATATTTTTACTAATGGTTCCGAGAAACGTTATTCGCTTCCAATGTTGATTTTTCCTCATTAGGGTTTGGTGTTTCTCAGAACTAATTGCTGAATTCGCTTAATTTGTTTACAAGAGACGATAGAGAAACCGGATTCAGAATAAGTGCGTTGAAAAAGATCCATTACTACTAATAAAGCTGAGACAATTTCGATAGCCTGCACACAAATTACCAGATGTATGAAGAGAAAGTTGAGAATCACAAATGAATAGAATAAGTGGGGGAAACTAAATTATATAGTATGATATTCATTTATGTATTCGAATCCATCTATTATTATTATTATTATTATTATTATTATTATTATTATTATTATTCAAGCCGTTCATTATGATTGTGGTTAAAGTAAAGAACACTATTATGTAAAAAAAACGGTTTCGCAGATTAAACATAAAACACTTTTTGTGTCTCGAAAGGAAAATTCGTCTAAGTTGCGCTTTTTCTATGATTTCTTTAATTCTTTAGTGCAACTAGAAGTGCTACAACAGCACATACTTGTCTCATTATTAATAATAGGTACGTACTATTGCAATAATGTAATATCATGTGTCATAATGTCATATAAAAAACTCAGATATAACTTTAAAAAAGTCCAATTAAAAATATTTCAACGAAGCGCGTGTAAAGCACATTTGTGTTCGATAACCAGTAATTTCTAACTTTTACAAATGAATCAAACATGAATAATATTTCACATGAGCTTGCCATGGTTACATAAGAATGAGCTAACAATTTCAATTTTCAGCTTTTAATTTCGTATTGCCGTTTTCCGAACTGACAAGGCATCAAACAAAATGTGAGAAATCAAATTTACAATTTCAAAATGTTTTCCAGTTTTCTAAAACACCCAGGGTCCATCGGAAATAGAGTAGTATGACTTTTTTTATCGTCCTTTGATATATACGAGGAGAAAATTTAATAAAAAAAATTTAGAGCCGTTTGTGAGATAAAAACTTTAAAAAAATCAACCCTGCAATGAAAAATTAAGCAGGAACTACTCAAATGTTTGAAAAGTTGTTCATGGCCTTATTTCAAAATCTGCCCTTAAAGAGCAGATTTCATGACGAAAAATATTTATTTTCAATATTTTATTTGCCGGAAGTCCCACAACAAAATTTAACTTTTGCAACTTTTTTCGAAAATCAGGGTTTTCAACAAAAATGAGACCTACATCATTCTCTTAAGTCTCTCCTTTAAGCTATCCAACAACAAATTTTATTCAAAAAATTCGAACCAATATTTTAGAAAACTTTTAATGTACTAAGGGCTTCACGTAAAGTACACCCAAAATTAAAATATCAGTTTCAAATTAAAAGGTCAGCGTCATCTCCTGGATTAATTGGGAAATATTAATTTTGGTAAAAATCGGCTGAACAGCTTAGGCGCTAGCGTTGATCACAGACAAATAAACTGTTTGCCTGCAATCGATTTTTCAGTATCAAGGACGAACAAAACATTGATTCTTACTACATCTGTGAAAAGAAGTAATTTGCTATTAGGGACAAGATTTATCCACTTTTTCGTTATCACCCGGCAAAAAGGGTTTTTCGAGCATTCGTTGTTTTTCCCCTCAGAATTACAATTCTTTCTCTATACTGCGTGAGCGGTAGAACGTAAAATCATATCAATAGAGGAAAATATGCCCATCGTAATATCCAAACGTTTTACTATTGCTATGAATATTATATTCTTTTATTATTAATTTAATTGTGTTTGTTATTTGATTGCGTCCTGAATTTTTTTAAACATTTTCCTTGATGAATTATGACCGGCATCTTTAAGAATGATAAATCAATTGTTAGTTGTTACAATAATAATTGATATATTATATTGCTTTCCAATATTTTTACCCAAATAGTTTTCCGATCATAGAAATCTCTTGCAAGAAGGATTGATTTTGTCTGCTTTATTTGCTTCCGTTCATGTATTTCCGGGATAACATGTTCTCAATCTACTCGCACTAACGATATTGTTGCAGGTCCTGTGCATATCGACCGATTTCCTCGTGGTCTGTAATTGGTACAGTTCTGTAATTAATTACAATGCATAATGCATAATGACGAGGATTATTGACACACAGCAGACTATCCCTGCTGTGTTAACTATTGTATTCCATCTAACACACCACATGCTCCACATTGTGTTCTGTACGTGATTGCAAGCGCAAACTCTACTTACGGCATTCAAAACATCACTGTAATAGCATTTGTCCACCTGTCTACAGCCCAATGTCCTTGCAATTTAATGATTTTAAGAATCCTTGTGATTATGGGGATTTGTCGGACATAGTTCTTGACATTTATTACGTTCACTCATCAAAAGAGAGATACTTTACTAGTGTTCTCCTAAGTTGTTATAGACATATAAATAGGTTTGTGTATATATATTTTGAATATTATTTTCTGACTTTGCTAACAACCATCTAAAACTTTTTTACAGTAGAATTTCTGATGTCATTTGAAAGGCCGTACGTTCGACCATATTTTACAGATATGTCTTTCATACATATGCTGTTTTTATGATACTTTTAAGAATGGGCAATAAACAATTTCAACATAACTATTATTCAAGTTGTTATCTGATTACACCAGTTATCATATCCACATGTGCAAATTTTAGAGTTGATCTTAGCAAATCTCTGCAGATATTGCTACTGCAGATATTGTGTCTACTAATTAATTTCGATCATTACAAATTTTGAAATTTCGATGTCACTTCATAAAACACATTGAAGATAAGTGAGAAGGGAAGTGTTCTTTTTTCATTTACGCAGTTGAATAATTTAGTAATACTCGAAAAGTACTCCAAAAAGCTTCCGTGTATTTGTCCCTCGACAGTTTCACATCAAACTTAAAAAAGTTAAACAATGAACTCCTCTAGGACTACGTTAACGGAATAAACCAAGCATCTTTCAATAACGTCAACAAAGAGAACGTAATTTCCCGAGCAAAATTCTTCTCTCCACTGCCTCAAACGCACTTTGGCAGAGCATAAAGCTCACAAAAAGGCGCCCCAGACTCTCCTCCCGTTCTCCCCCCCAAAAACGCTCTTAAGGGGTAAGGAAGCGTAAGCCCTCCCCTTTTCCCCGCCGCCCCGCCTCGCCCCGCTCCCCACCCCCCGGGGGTCCATTCCGTCTCGCAAACGCTCCCGGCCCCGCCCCGCCCCGCCCCGCCCCACCCCGCCCCGCCCCGCCCCCACCCCACCCCGCCCCACCCCACCCCGCCCCACCCCGCCCCACCCCGCCCCACCCCGCCCCACCCCGCCCCACCCCGCCCCACCCCGCCCCACCCCGCCCCACCCCGCCCCCACCCCGCCCCGCCCCGCCCCGCCCCGCCCCGCCCCGCCCCGCCCCGCCCCGCCCCGCCCCGAGCCGTCCGCCTGGGGAGTTCAGACGGCAGAGAATTTAAATCCGAAAGTAATGATTCCTTGCCCGTCAACAAAGAGGCAGCGTGTTGCTGCTGGGGGCCGCCAACGAGATTTTATCTCGCGCCAGCGCAGCATCTTCAGACGCACGTTACGGCGTGTCTCCCCGCGGCGGAGGGGGCGTGGGGGCGGCGGCGAGGCGGTGACGTAAGGCGCTGTGGATGCGGAGGCGGAGGCGGTCGCGTAGGGGGAGAGCGGGACCGCGGGCGGATGCGGTGATGAGGGTAGCGGTGCTATACTTCGATTGAAACATAGCGTCTCTTGACGTAAATAAGCTGTTATGATGTCATTCAATCGGAAGCAATGTCCCTGTAGTCGCTGTCTGGAAGAGAATTCCAGCGGCCGGCTGTTCTGATCGGTAGTTTTCCGTTGTTACCCTAATCAACTCCAGGCGAATGCCGGAGCAGAACCCTAACAAAAGGGGCACTGACCACGCGCGATCCTTCCTACCTGTTCTTTGTCCTATCCTCACTCTTACACGCAACCATACACACACACACACTATAATGCACTACACTACCACACGTGCTGGGACACCGGTCGGGAGGTTAGGGCTTGTCCTGCCTGGGGCGGTGCTCCGCTGGTGGGAGACACGTGGTTGGGGAAAACCCTACTAGCCGACGGTAGACCAGCGTCAGATCTCGACACCCAGTGGGAGAAGACCACCGCCATCTCCCGAGAGAGAACATGCACCATACTTATGGGAATAATGATCATAGCAGTAGATCGTAATCACTATTTATCAATCAATCAATCGTCAACTACAATGACGTCACTACGGTGACGATGAAGCTCCCGACTGAATGACGCCATAACAGCTGATAACCTGTCCAAGGACACCCCGAATAAATCGAAGTACAGTAGAACCCTGGTAATCCGTACTAATTCGAAGTACGGCGTGCTCGGAGGTGACGTTTGATGACTGGTAGCGGACAGAATGCTGATGGAGTCAAAACTAGAAGCCGGGACGGCGTTTTACGGAGATAGCAGCTAAAGCGGTGGTGAAGGCATGGACAGGGGATGGAGGTAGGTGGCTGAAATGCTGTATGTGATTGATTGATTGTTAGTGATTCCCGGCACGTGAACTACTGATGTTCGTGCATATTTCCCTCGGGAAGAGGCGGTGGTCTTCCCCCGCTGGATGGCGAGATTCGGCGCCGACCTTCCGTCGGCTAACGGGATTCTCCCTCTCCAGGGATCCCCCAGTAGCAATGCCCCGCCAGTGACGGCCTGCAGCTGATTTTGGTTGTGCCATCAAAGTCGAGGACTGTACGTCAAAAATTTGCTTTTTTTATTTAATGATAATAATAATAATAATAATAATAATAATAATAATAATAATAATAATAATAATAATAATGATAATAATAATACCGAGCTGGCTCAGTGCGTAGCGCACTGACTTCGTAATCGGGAGGTCCAGGTTCGATTCGCGGGCCGGCCATCCTGACCGGGGTTTTCGTGGTTTCCCTCGGTCATAAAGGCGAATGCTGGGATGGTTCCAAAAGTCCACGATCACCTATCGCCTCCTAATCCATTCCTATCATCTTTCATCTTCCATACACCCGGGCTAACAACCATGGGGGATAAAAATCGGATCCAGCTAAATGCTGGTCCCCCCTAAGAATTGTTGCAAGCACCTGCCACCGCGATAATAAATAAAAACTGAGCCACGGTAAATGCAGGATGCTTGCTTGCGTGGTCCTAGTCGGCTGATTAACGAAAAAAAATGATAATAATAATAATAATATAGTTGTATAATATATTATATGTAATTTAATTATATTATTACTATCTGGACCCAGGCAAACATTCCTGAACTCGTCCAAATACAATCCAAAACTGTAATATATTATTAAAACTATTGCAATAAAACATCACGTTTCCGAATCCACACCTTCAACAAGCATCTAAATAAACATTACCACACCTCTTCCCAGGGCTTTTCAATATCTACAGCACCGAAGTCTGATCTTCTTCATAAAAGCGCGTTTGAATCCCCGTTTTTCATTAATAAACGAATCGAACAGCATTCCTGCTCCCATTCCCTCTAGGTCAAACGTGCCACGCCCCCTCCCCGCGCGCTAATTCCGCCGGCAGCTCCGCGTGAGCGCGGGATTTTTTCCGCTCGACGTCGCGGCGCCACGCCGCGTCACCGTTACCACCACCGCCGCCGCCCCTGCTCCTGCCGCCGACGCCGTCCCCGCCCCCAGAGCTGCCGCCGCCACCGCCACCGCTCCCGCTACCGCCGTCACCCCGTCAACGCTGCGTCCACCGCCGCCTCCATCATCCCCGCCCCCTCCACCGCCTCCATCACCGCCACTGCCTCCACCGCCACCGCTGCCGCCTCCGCCGCCACCGCTACTTCCACCACCACGCCACTGCCATCATCCCCGCCCCCGCCACTGCCGCCACCGCCGCCACCGCCAATGCTACCTCCAACGCCACCGCCGCTGCCAACGCCGTCCAAACCCCGCTGCCACCGCCGCCGCCACCGCCGCCGCTTCCACCACCTCCTCCGGGTCCACCGCCTTCACCGCCGCCGCCGCTACCCCCCCCCCCCCGCCGCTGCATTCCGCGGCGCTACCCCTGACGCGAGGCACTAATGACGCCGTGATGTATTTCCCCTCGGGGCCACGCCGCGCCACGGCGCAAGGGCGATGGAGGGTGCGGCCCCTCGCTGAACAAAAATATTTGCCCCCGCGCCGTCCCATTCGCCACACGCGCGCCACCCCTCACACCGCCTCTATCGCCACCTCCACTGCCCCCCCCCGCGTTACCCCCCTTGCCGCCCCCGCGACACACCCACGCCAGCCCCGCACTGCCCTTCACGGCGCCCCTCGCAACCCCGTCCCCGAGTCACCCTCCGTACCCCCCTCCGCTCTGTTCCCCCGCCACACCCACCACACACCCATGCCCCACCAATCTCACGCTCCACCTCACAGCCATGCCACACACAAGCCACACACGCAACACGCACGCCACAGCTAGCCCACCTGCACGCCACATCCACGCCACGTCCACGCCACATCCACGCCCTAGCCACCTCATTGCTACGCCACCGGCACGCCACACCCACGCCATAGCTACCCCACCTGCACACCACATCCACGCCACACACACGCCATACACACGCCACACACACGACACACATATGCTACACATACGCCACACACACGCCACACACACACACGCCACACACACACACGGCACACACACGACACACACACGACACACACACGACACACATATGCTACACATACGCCACACCCACGCCACACCCACGCCACACCCACGCCACAAACACGCCACACCCACGCCACAAACACGCCACACACACGCCACACCCACATCCGCCCATCACGGCGGCTCCCGCCCTCTGCCTCCCCGCTGCGTCCCCCACCCCACCCCCGCGCCGTTCGCGCACCACCTCGCGTTGCGCACAGTCTGAGTAATTGACGGAAACCAGGTCAAAACCTCAAACGACTTCGAACGCGCGAATCTGGAGAGGTAAGAGAAAATATATCTACATTTCAGTGAGTTCCACAAAATCGGGCGTAAATGAAAAGTAAAAGTCAATAATTATCACTAGAAAACTAATATATTCACATTTTAGAATGCTTTATGAGAGTTTTGATGATGATGGTGATGATGATGAAGACGATGATGATGGTTACACTATTTACCGCTGCAAACGTCCAGAATAAATATTTGTAAAAAGTCAATATGCAAACTTCGAGATATATAAACTAGAAAATACTTTTCACGCACCGGTTTTCGGAAGTCAAACACAGATAAGCCTACGCAACCAAATTGCCTGTCAAGAAGACTTTTTTTCCCATGCTAGTTTCAGATATGACGTTCGTAATATGAAATGTGCACGAAGCTCTTAATTGATTTTATTCGGAGCCTTCAAGGATTGAATTCTAATTACTCTTACTCTCAGTATCTTTCAGTTCCATACGTCCACAATTTTTATGTTTTAAGTCACAACCACTTTTACAGCTTATTCACATCTTCCAATGCCCGACTGATTTCTTAGTACTTTCGAACTTAGAAGTTTCGCGGGTTTACAAAGTTCGTTTAATTTGAATATTTTCCTAATAAACGCGCAATTCTCAGAAAACCCATTGCAAAATATCAAAGAGACTTCTTTTTGTTTCTAAGAAGAAAAGCAAGAAACTAGTAAGTTTTTGATTCTGTTGTATAAACAATGCCACTTGATTCTGAGACATTAGCTGATTTCTGAAAACCAACACCAGAATTTATGTGTTTATTAAAGTGTCTAATGTTTTGAATATTTTTAACAATACATTCAAAAATAATAAACGCTAATTATGATTTATTTATATATGTACCTTGTTATAAATAAAAACACAAAATACTTGATGTTTCACACAAACTATTTTCCCAAAAACTAAGCGAAAACAACATGATATTGCTGATTGGCGCAGAATTGAAAAACAAATTAACTCGGAAAAAATAATAACTCTATCTATATCCTAGCCGGTATTTGAAACCACGCCATCCCGTAGAGACATTGATGTTTAGAAGTCGAATTCTCACTCGTTTGCGGCTTTGGCCACAGATTTGTCGTTTGGGCCCAACGCGCGCCCGCCCCCTCCCCCACAGCGCCCCGTCCAGTCCCGTGCGCTGGAGGTGCCCCCTTGTAGTAGAAGCCCCTCCCCAGGCACCCCGCGCGTGGCACGCGAGCGCGCGCCGGCTCCAATCTCGTGATTGCTAATAACACGCGTGATGAACAGGCCCAGGTAATGGCGGGGTGGCAATCACTGCCAACGAGGAAAGAACAGGATGCAAAGAATGTGTGCGGATATGGATGAAATTAAAAAAAAAGTAATTGTGAATGCAATAGTTACGAGCCATATATATAATGTGTGTGTGATTACATGGATATTTAACACGTATTATATTTACTTGAATATATTTTACTAATATAAAAATTATAAATATTCTCACAAATTATTATAAAAAAGTATACGAGTACATAAAATTATTGTATATTACTATTATAATAAAATATATCGTGTATTTATTTCAAAAATAATTATTCATGTTATCCAGTAATCCTAAGTATTAATACATACATTTTAAAATGCCAATCAAGTTGATAAATCAACCTTTAACATGGCCGTTCTTCACGTAGACTTATTGAACAGAATCTCAGAACAAACTCTCCTTTTCATTTGATTTGAGAGAATAAGGCCACATACGTATAAAAAGAAACAACGTAACAGGACACACACACACACAACACGTATTGCGTTCCGTGGTGACGAACAAAAACCTAGACAAACGGGACAAAATGAGGAGTATTTAGGGCGGCAAAGCCAAAATTAAATGCATTGACTCACTGCGTATTCTAGAATTGAATTGAATTGAATTAATGCCTTATTTTACGTGGCGAGACTCAGGCCATGAGGCCTGCTCTTCCGTCTGACCACGCAAATTTCGTTACGCTCCTTTCATCAACTAGCAGAGAAAGGAGGTATTTCTTGGGCGAGAAACAGGCGATTTTGAATTTAGCTCAGAGGCGTCATTTAGGCTTGAGGATCTTTTACTTGCAAGTAAATCTACTAACATGGGACAGCCGGCTTTACTTCCCCTCCGAAGGAAGGCGTACGAAGGATTTTTTTCGCCCTTAAAAATTCACGGCTTCGATCGGGTTTGAACACGCCAACTTGGGTACAACAGTCCGGTACGCTAACCGTTACACCATCGCCGCCGGAGAATTGCGGAGGTGGTGTGCTCAAAATGCCCGAGTATCTCCTTGCAGCGGCGGTGGTGAAAATGGAAGTGCAGGTTTGGCAATCCCTCTCGCAGCTCGCGATATCTGACACCTCACGTGTGTGACGTCGAGTGACAACGGTGGGTTCCCCTAGGAGGGGGCTGGAAGTGACGCCACCACTTAACCTTTTAATTGGAAACCCGACCTGCGATTAAGGAGGCTGTATTCTCTCCGTCTGAAGTTCTGTTGTTGAAACAACACCTCTCACGTGCCCCCTACGGATTACCTTTAATTGAAATTGTCTGCATTTCTCGCTTCTGACGTGTTGTAGTTTCTCCCTGGCATCGAAGAATGTTTCAAGTTTAGGGTTCAAGTTGTATGAAATGTAATGCGTATAATTTTTCAGATGCTCCAAAAGGTGTCTCTCATAGTCTTTTAACACTGTTTGAGGTCGTAAGAAATGAGCATTATCACCTCTTCAAGTAGTTTGTTCCTTACGAACATGTTTATTCCATTTCAAAGAAATGCTGCGTATTTTTTTAATATTATAATTTTAACCTCTTTAAAAAAATTCCTTAAAACCATCTTTTATCCATATTGTAAAATTAAAGTTTCAGACCTTAATCGACCATTTATAAGAATTGAAAAGTTCCTTTCTGGAACAACAAGACAAAATTGTGTAGAACAATAATGTATATGAGTATGTGTTTTTGATAAGCACATTTAAAAATATTGTTGTATCGAAGGAAGGTATATTTAAATTTTAAAAATTAACGACATTTCGCTTATATTCCATGTGGTCAGTTTTAAATTAAATTTTTATTTTATTTTAGCAGGACTTTGAACATCTCTTAGAGACCACAACCAAATGATTCTGAATTCTTACAGGCATTCAAAATCATATAAGTTAAATTATGTCAGTAACACCTAATGCAAACAAATGATAATAGACGTGCTCATTCATTCATGAAACTCTTAGGCAAGAGATTCCTCGAAAGAGGACGTGAAGGGACGAAAACCTTTGTCCAATGAATTACGAGGAAAGTACCGAGTCTCACGGTACATTAGAGCTTGTGAACTGCTCTGGAAACTAGCCATATCAGAGTGGCCTGTCAAAGAGCAGCTGCTTTATAGCCAGCTCGCAGGATTTGCAGCCCGCGACGGTACTCGAGGGTCGCGGAGCCATAAGACATTTGCAGAGGTAATCGGATTAGTCTCCGATCGGATTGCGCACCCAATTGGAATCCTCGCGACCGAACGGACGTTCGCAGACGGTCTTTTTGATGCAACGTCACCTGGAGAAGACACCGTTTGCGTTAGCCGTGGATTAGTGTGTTATCGCGCTTCCCCAAATCGAACGAAGAGCTTAAGGCATTAACAAGATAAGTCACAAAGGCTACCGCGTGAAATCTCTCGTAAATGCCAATAACACGATTTTCGACGAAGTGTCTTGCCTTTTTACTCCTGAAGGGCCTTCATACATATGAGCAACGCATATATAATAATAAAATAAGCCGTTCTTTAATAATAATAATATTAATAATAATATTATTAATAATAATATTATTAATAATAATATTAATAATAATAATATTAATAATAATAATATTAATATTAATATTAATAATATTAATATTAATAATATAAGCAGCCATTGGGTTTGGCATATTCTTATTTTATTAGACAATTATTATGTACTTGAATATGGTCTTGAACAGAAACATCTATATTAGCAATCACAATATCTTTAACAATTCAAATCCACAGTTTGACTCTCCAAATTCGTATGGGCGTATAGAAATATGAAACAAACCACCCATGTATAAACTTGATTCCTGTCCCACTAGTTTCCAGGACACAATGACACAAATATACTGTAACGCATTGTTTGAAAGTACAAACTACTAGTTATTCGGTCTTTCGAGCACGTGCAACTCCATTCATCGAGTGATTTCAATACTACCACCAATCTGCTGTGCGAAGCCAGAGAGTTCGTTACACATTCAGCTATCGACCTTATTGGACTGCGTAACGGCACGAAATGTCGATCGCTGATACTTCATTTCATCGGGTCGTTTCAACGAAACGATCATTCACAATTGACAGAGCACTACACGAAATAACCGTACGCATCGCCATAGAACTTCAATAGTTACAGGTAGAAAACGATATTGCCATTTAACCTTGCGCAGCAGCAGCAGTAGCAGCAGTAGCGGGGCAACGGAAATCGATAGCGACGGGGTGGCACATATCCGGGGAAAGGTTTGTGTGCGGAATCCGGGAAGTATTGGGGCGGAATCGCCCAGCAAGCGGAGCAGAATTTCCGGCAGCAAGCGGAGCGGCCGGAGTTTCGGGAAGAGATCCAAGACGCAGCGCGTCGCGATGCAAGCGCAGGAAGGGGAGGGAAGGGGGAGGGGAAGGGGAAGGGGAAGGAGGAGGGGTTGGGGGACTGGGAAGCGAAGGCGCCAGCGATGGCAACGCGCGACACGGAGGAGTTTGAGGATACAATGAGGGCGGAGTGAACCCGGAAGCGCAGGCAACGGATGTTGAAGTGGAAATGGACAGAGGCGATGCGAGCGCGCAAACTGTTCAGCTCAGGTAGAGAGGGTGGGGGTGGGGTGGGGGAGAAGTGGAGGAAGTGATGGAAGTAGAGGCGCGGATAGAACGAGAGTTATTTATTTAGAAATCGGCAGTGGAGCTCTATTCAAGGCAGATCAGGAGGGTGGAAATGCAAAAGGTTAAAGGGAGGTTGAGGTGGTGGAGGCGAGTATAGAGCTTCAGTGAAGGAAATGTGACTGTAAGGAAACGGAGGTTTTGCCAGAGGAAACTAAACTAGAGAGAGGAGGAAGCAAAGGTAGCAGAGGTGGAAGTTAACAAAGAGGAAGAATACTTGTGAGGCGAGCGATGGAGATAGAGACCTAGAGTGAGGCGAGGATGAAGGAAAGGTGAAGCTATGGAAGCAGCAGGTAGGTTAAGATAAGGGCGAAGTGGTGGGACAGGCGTTTTACGTTAGGGGGCGGAGGAAACATATCAAGGATAAACAAGAGACGGTAGCTGGGAAGAAGGAAGATATAGCGATGCAGTCGATGATAAAAAATTGGTGAAGTGGAGGTGACAGCAACGAAATGATGGAGGAGGTTGGGCTGGAATGAGTGACTAATGTGGAAGTGCTAGTGATGAAAGAGGAGGCATAGAGATGGAGAGAGGGGCGGAATGAAGATGAAACGAAAATTGTGGCAGTGGAAAGGAGCTGGAGGTGGGGATAAAGCGAAAAAATTGGGAGGCAGGGGCGGAGGGAGAGGCGGTAAGTAGGAGGAAAAGACATATGGCTAGCTAGAGACCTACAGAACAAACAGCTAATGATGGTCGAGGTAAAGACAGTGGGGGAGATGCTATTTTTAGTGGTGACGACGATAATGCACGTGGAGTAAGGTTGATATTCAGCCGCAGGAAGAAGCACGAGGTTCAAGAAATGAGAAGCCGCAGCGAAAATCAGTAACGCTGAGCGTAGAAGGCGGTAACCAAGGTGATGGATGCGGCGGCACTGGTTCGCGGATGGATGCGGTGAAGTCTCAGTCAGCGCAAGACACGAAAACGGCACGGTGTTCCAGAAGCGGAGCGTTTGAAGGGCGGGACGACAGTCGAGGAGGCGTGGGCGGACGCGTTGGCCGTGGACCGGTCCCGCAAAGCCGGGGGCGGAGCGAAGGGAGATGAAATAAAGTTTGTATCAACAGAAAAAGAGATGAAGGCTGAAAGAGATAAAGTGAGATCAAGTGACGACGCCAGCGAGGGCGGAGGTAAGGGCTGATACAGGAGAGAAGGATTCGGAAATTGAACAAGAAATGGTGAATGGGAAGGTGGAGATGGAATTTTGGGAGCTACAAACGAGAGTGATTCAAGTTGAGAACACCAAGAGCACCATTAAAAACCGGGAGGCGGGTAGAGCCAGCGTCAAAAGCTGTAGGCAAGGAGGCAGGGAGGGTCACGAAGAGTAGGAAAGGAGGCGGCGACAGAGGTTTTAGCGCCGTTGAAAGACGAGAAAAAGACGCTGAGTGTGATGGCAGCACCGACGGCGGAAGTGCTGGTGGGCTTGGCGACTCGAGCAAAGGTGGAGGCGGGAAGAAGAGATGAAATAAAGTTTGTAACAATAGAAACAAATGAAGAGAGACAATGCGTCAGTGACGGAGGCCGGGGCGAAGGAAGAGGCTGAGACTGAGAAGGAGCAGCTTAAAACGAAGACGCGGGTAGAGCCAGCGCAAAAAAGCACGGCGACTCGAGGAAAGGAGAGGCGGGGCAAAGGGAGATGAAATAAAGGTGAAACTAAGTTTGTAGCAACAGAAACAGAGATGGAATCGAGGATGAAGTGAGATAAAGCGAATGCGTCATCGATGGAGGCCGTGGCAGAGGATAAGGCTGTGCCTGAAGAAAAGGAGGAGCTTGAAAAGACGCGGGTAGAGCCAGCGTAATAAAGAGCTGGAAAGCGGTACCAAGAAAAGAAGAAAGAGTGACGAAGATGAGGTAAGGGTGGCAACGAAGGCTCAAGAGCCGTTACAGGCCGTGTAAGCTGAGGAAAGGGCGCTGGCTGCGGCGGAGGTCGGACGCGTTGACGACGGCGCGGGGGCGCGGAAAGGGGCGTGGCCAGGAGACGGAAGCGCGCGCCGTGCTTCCCTTGGGATCGAACGCAGGTCTCTGTAATGGCACGCCCGGGGCGCTGCGGCAACACAAGCATGCATGCATGCATCCACACGCGCGCCGGCATGTATGCCCCAGAGCCCGGCAGATGGGGCGGCCACGCGCCCCATTCCGCCACGCTCCGCTCCCCTCCTGCTCACGGGGCAGGGGAAGACTTCGAGGGGAGCACGTAATTCTTGTCGGTACGCAAGTCATGATGATTATAATTGAGGGGTTTGGCTGGAAGAAGGGCGTAACTCGAATTATGGCGTTTATCCGTAAAACTTTTCAAAATTTTCTTCAAGTGACTTTGTACTACCCCTTCTAGATGGTACTGCGCTAATCCCGATAGATGGCATTTGAGAGGATTTTGAAACTCTGAATTACGCCCTTTTTTGCAACATAGTAACCTCTATGATCTTGCTACATTTCGTTTCCCGGTGTTTGGAACATTGACAAGACGGCTGTGAATACACAAGATGTAAATTTGTCCGATATATCTTATTTTTCATCGAATCATAGTGAGTTTAAGTCTCCAGATGATAGTATTACATCTTCAGATGCTTATTTATGAAGTGTTGAAGATAAAACTAAAGGACGAAAAACGACAGATTTTTGGAAATCAAAAAACAAGAATTAATGAATGCTAATTAATCTGGATGAAAATGCAAATTAATTATTGAAATTAAGAAATACATGCTGATTTTCATAGAATAAAACTATTTATATCAAAATCAGCTTGTTGTATGGAATAAGGGCATAATTCAACATTTTCAAATTAATGTAAATCCACATATTTGGGCATTATAGTGGATTTTGTGTGCTTAATCAATTACTAGTGTGAGTGTTTATGCGATATGTACTTTTTTTAAATTTATGTGAGAAATATAGCTACTTTACAGTTTTTATCCATTATTTCAAAACAGGTTTTTCTGAATTACTGAATTTCTTCCATACAATCCATCCTTTTTTTATTCTTTAAGAATAAGTTTAAAATTTTGTTGTTTGTGGTAGTAGTCTTGTGCTTAAAAATACGACCTACCCACTCAACTGACTGCAACACAACAATCTGAGTACAATTACGTTGATAACATTCTTTAAAGAACTTAATACTTAATGAACGCCAGGATATGTAAAATTAAAAATTAAAATGAATTTGGGCACAAAAAAATTGTAAAACCCATAGCTGAATATAACTCGGCATGGTGACAGAGTAAACACAAATGGTTGAAAATAATGTAATTAAGCAATAGTGGAATGAAATATATATAAAAAACAAGGTTTTAAAAAAATGTTATACTTATCTAAGTTAGAATGCGTATATTAAATTAAGTTAATATATTTTAAGGTAGCTTCACGATAGAAGCAAGTAAAGCAGTTTTTGTTTTTTGGGGGTAAAAAGGATTGAATATGAATGCAATGAAATGCACTGCGTTTACTTTTACCGTGGAAGTCGATGGCCAGAGACCTGTCGTTGACTTGGAAATGAGAAGCGAGTCAAATTGTAGATTGTTTGACATGCTAATTTAACCCATCACGTACAACGTTTTGAACCACTGCCAACTACAGCAAGGATTCCACACGTACGAGTATGCTTCAGCAAGTAAAAAATACTCGCAAACGAAGAACACCGTACGAGAAGGCTTGTAGAGTATGACTCCATTTGAAGTAAGCACTTAATTAAACGAATGACACTTGCCTAATAAATAATACACCTTCTATATTGCGAAATGGCATATACAGGGTCTAAAAGAATTGCAGAAATAAATCAGGAATTCACAGGTTGTATTTACTTCACTTATCACGAATATAAATGGAGACTTTTCGCGATTTTTTACAGTATGCATTCTCACTGTGTGTAATAACAATAGGAGCTTAACATCATAAAAGTATATTGTGAATAACTCGTGTTATTAAGTCATTCCTCTTCACCTGATAAGTAGTACCATTTAATACCAATCAGAGATAAACGGTTAAAAATATTCAAATCTGTTAAATGTTGGGATCAAATCATGACTGGCAGTTTCAAATTTTCAGTGGGTAATGTTTAATTTACTTTCTTATATATAGCAGATATTTGGAGGTGCAGCAATCTTCTGTGTTTTCCTGCACGGAGATAACCTGGTAAAGCTGTCTCATTAACTGTTGCTCTCTCGAGGGGCGTTGGTTCGACAATAAGATGCTGGATTTAAACACTGAATAATGAAGGTTCTTGTTTCAAGCGTGTCGTGTGCAATATAAAACATGCTCTGTCCTGAATTCGACCAAATCATTCTGAATTCTCTCATAAATTCATAATAGAGAAAGTTCCACAACCCATCTGTAACGTAAGTAATACTGTTTTGTCGATAAACCACTTCTTTCTGGAATGCCCCATTGATAATCAAGATAGACAAGAGTATCTAGGAGATGAAAACTTCAATGCCATTTTATCATCACAAAGTTATCAAAACAAAGTGATACATTTTTGTAATAGTATTGATATTTTCAAAGATGTGTGATTACATTTAATTATTTATTAGACGTTCATGGCCTTCATTGTAAATGTGAGTTAAAGTAATTTTAAAAACCCGAGAATTGCTGTCGACCAGGGCAGCTGAGAGCCCTGCGGGGTCACGCCTTAGTAAGATCGTTTGGAATCTCGCCTCAGGTTTGAGGGGCCCACGACGTCTGTTTGCGTGGCGCGGCAAGGTCGACCTTATCAACCGTTTCCATCCACTCCCGACCAGTCCGGAATGCGCATGAGCTGGGGACATTATGCCCGAGTACTCGAATGTGTTTCATCCGGGATATTTATTCCAAACCCTCTTAACGCATGGCCGTAGTGTGTTGTGGCGTAGTGCGTATTTCGAGAACAGTCTGTTGCCATGGGAAGGTGAAAAGTCATAAGAGAAAAATACCTAAATAAATTGTGTTACAGTCTTTTTCCATGATGTAGATACGACACTGTGTCAAACTGTTGTAACCAGGTGTTCAGAAAAAAAGGACTTTGCCGGGTTTGGCGAGAATTGTCTTTTATCAATTTTCACTCATCGAACATCTTCGAAAGATGACTGGTTACTTGATATTGATTCTCTGACTCGACAATACTCACTTACTTCGATAAGACAGAATTGATATAAACACGGAAATGTATATTCAAGGATAAAAAAGTAAACTAATTAAATATTACGATGTACCTGGGTTGGTACAGCATAGCCTCTATTACTCGGGGTAATGACCGAGAAGTTAGGAGACGGAAAATCAGAAACCCGGGTAATCAAAATAAAATTGAATTGTCTCAAATTAGTTAATTAAAATGTAAGTTAAAAAGAAATATGTGGAAATTATATTACAATTTAAAATTTAATTTACAAATTTTACTTCTTGTTCAAATTGGTAATTTTAATTTTTATTTAGTATTTCTTTTCTTATTACTGTCTTAATTTTCCGTGATCAATTCAAGAACTATTCTGAAATCAATTGATGAAATTAATGAAATCATCACGAGGTTGCAAATAAGAGTCAGTAGCAATTTTTTTCAATTTTTGAATTTAATTATTTTTATTATGAAACGGACGCGAATAATTGAATTCTCGGATAGGCAAAGCCCAAATAATGGAGCAGACATCCGTATGAAAACATCCCAATACTTCTTTTAGTTGATATTGTGCGTTTTAGTTTAATTTGCAATTTTTAAAATTTTTGTGGCCACTTTTCTTCCTAATATTTCACACGGAAATAATATAAAACGGAATAACTTCTAATACATGCGAATATTATAAGGTTCATTTACCGGTACGATTTCTTCAGTGCTATTTTGATATTGATGTCCATCGTTTTGCTGTATTTAGAAAAATGTAAAACTACGCTGTAATCATTGTACCGAACAAATTACCACGATGTATTGTGAGAAATATATTTTCCTTGAGTGTAATGTTAAGTCAGAATGTTGAATATAATCACATTTTTATTCATTTGATATTAAAGCATCATGTAAGTTCATGTAAACGTAGCTAATTATTCACAACTGCAATACTGTCAATGATACAGGGAAACGTAGTCGTAGATATGAAAAGCAAATGCAAATGTATCCATCAGGCGAGAGCGCATTACGCCACTAGCGCATAAATTGTTCATAAACCTTGATTAAATTACAGTATTAAGAGATATTTCACTGTTGCTGACAGGATCATTCATACTGTCACAATCAAATGCATCAACAGTCACTACAGGTCTGATATTACGTTCAGAGGTCTTCCAATGTAAGCCTATTCAGAGACTGAAATATGTTTTAAAAATTTTACGAACGTTTGAATTAATAGTGTACTGTCTTAAATTCATTTTTTGAGAAAATATGTTTGATCTCTATGAATGAGAGCTAACACTTGAAGGACAGACGCCGTCATTTTGACGGCTACAACCTATTCAAGTAATGTTAACTTTATTAAAATAAATAGTAAATCATTGTGATTACTTGCCTTTAAATGTAATTATTATTTAAAGAATATGTGAATATTATGAAAAATTTCATCCACTCGATTTATCTTAACCGCCCTACAGCCGTCAAATTGACTGCTTCCCATTAGCTGCTAAACTGTACGCACCAAGTGTCGACTTGGTAAATAGAAGGACCGGGCGTTCTAGTGCTAAATAGTCATAAAAATATCCAAGAAGTGACAAACTTCAAACACGCTTGTAAGCAATGCTTTAAAAATTGAACTTCCTTAAATGACATTCTAGGGAATACGCGACGCTTTCGGAAAGGTACGAAAACATTAAAGATTTCTCTCGTCTAATGCAATGTGAAACGCCCTATATCTCCTTTAACTGTTATTCAAAACATCTCACGAATGCAATTAATTTCGTCCTTCATACAACGAGAATTTAAATTGCATACCTGTTTCACGTCGAGCAGAAAGTCAGCTATCACGCATCACCCCCCGACGCATCAACTACACGTGTATGAACTGAAACCTAATTGGAAATTACGCCCCTTTTAATTAATCTTTTGTTTCGCAAGATGGGGCGTCGTAAATATGGATGGGGCGGGCGTCCAGGGCCGGGGGGTGGCGCGGGGGAGGGGGTGGGGGAAGTCGGTGAAGGGTGGGGGAGAAGCAAAGGCCCTCGGGTCGATGCGCGACTGACCCTCCTTTGGCGTGTACGGGCTAACAGAGTTAGTCAATTAAGACCAAGCCAATCAAGTAATTCATTTACATGATGAGCGAGGGTGTCAGGCTGTTATATTGAGTTGTCCCCTGAGGTGTATGGGCACGGCCGACGCGCCGTACAGGTCAGTTAAAAGCCCCGGCGAGGATCTGCGTTGCAACGCACCCCGCACCCCTGTCGCCACCCGCCGCCGTCACCTCCACCTCACAACTTGTGGGCGGACCCACTTGGCGACCTCCGCTTCGAACAGCTATACCGGATCTCCATCTCATCTCATCTCATCATCCACACGGGTAGGGCAGTTCTCGTCCATTACCCTCTTGAAAGCTACTTTTTCCTCTATCGCCTCAGCTCTTCCTTCTTTTCTTCCATTGCTTCCTCCTTTTGATTACTTCCTGAACGGTCAGGTCCCCCCTCATTTTCTATCCTCCGCCACTGCCCCACGGTTCACCTCGACCCTTCACCCTTCCGCCTGCTAACTTCCCGTCGCGGTGCCATTTCCTGTCGTCGACCCCAATCGCTGAGCCGCCTGGTTCTACCCCCATCCACACGGGCCGCCACTCCCACACAATCCAACACCCCTTCCGCCACCTGTGTAACGTTTTACGTCTCCCTCGCTCCACCCTTTTGGTTGCGTCCCGCACGAGCAGTTCCCTCCAACCCCATCCCCCGTTTTCGCCACCCTGGTCGCTCGTGCACACACCCGCCCCCGCCCTCCACCTTGTGGGCGTACGAGCTTGGCAACCTCGCCCCGAGCTGTCGAGGTACATTTGCCTCACTGACACGTGTGCGTCACCCCTTGCTCCATTATTCTATTTCGTTCGACACGACTGTCCTTATTTCCGCAACTTCCCACACCTATCTTCATCTCCGCCCTTCTGGTTGCCTGACCTACCCGTTCCATCACCATCGTGTCGACCTGTCACCTGTCGCCTTGTATTGTTTCATCCATTTCATCCACTCCCATGCTTCGCACATACGTGAAGTCCTGTACACCTACCCACTTCGTCCGAACAAACCGCTCAGTCGTCCCGTTCCATCAATATCTCCCTTTACACCATCCTGTTTGCGAGTAATCTCAGACTTCTTTAGCCTTGTCCACCTACCCCAATCTCTTCTTCCCAAACTTTGAGTTTCAAACAGCCAGCTAACGCTAAACAACCCCACTTCTGTCATTCCGCTATCACCATTCCTATTCCATTAATCTATTTAAATCGTCACTTTTGGCCTCTCCCCTCATCCCTCAGCCTTTGTACTGCCTCGCGAAAGGTCAGCCAACTTCAACCCACCCCCAGCTCCGCCACCGCGCTACTGTTCCCCCGCTTCCTCGAAAGCCTTCTCCTGCCACCACACCGTCCCCTCCACTGTACCTTTCCTCCGGCCAACAAACTCCGACCCACCTCGAGCTTTCGCCAACGTACAGCCGTGGTCCCCTCCCCTCCCACCGTCGCTTTGACCGCACGCTACGCACTCACAGCGTCCGCCATCAGCGCGGCGTCGACCGGCAGCCGGTACAGACGCGCCTAGAGGCGGGAATTAGCTCTTTTATCTTGCACTAACTAATCCATCAATCAGCGAATCGCATAGACGGCGACCCCGTACCTTGCTTTGCCTTCCCCCCTCCCTCTTTCCGCCCCTCTCTCTGTTCACCTCGCGCAAACTGCACGGGCGTTTATATTTAGCTCGACCCACCCCATAAATCACGTGATTTCCTGTCGCTGCCCTGGTCTGCAAATACGAGCGTATATAGACGGTCACCTTTTTTGAGGGGGTTTTGAACACGTCCACGCCCGCCGTCGCCCGTTATGGTTAATAAGTGCGCCTCGCTGGGGGCCTCTGCTCCCCGTCTGACGAGGGATTCCGCCCGCCCGCCCGCCCGCCCGTCGGCCGCGACGCGCAGCCAGATTGATGGCCGCAACCTGCACGTGATTTACAAGCAGCGAGCGTGTCACATTAACCTCCTGGAACGATATTTTTCCGGCGACAGGAAAGAAATCCCGCCCGGTAAGTGCAGCGAGGAACATTCAATGCCAGACCGTTATCGCCGCGCTCCGGAATCGATTCCTAGAGCGACGGAATATAAATCGCCCGTAATATGACCTAGGCGGAATACTCCGCGTCTAATACCCTCACGAAATTACCATATATTCGCTATAATTGTAGATCTTTGCTTGCGTTACGGGTTTACTAAATCCGTTGGAGAGCGTTCGAAACCCAGTCACGTAACCAAATTCGATGTTGGTACAATAAGGGAGTAAAGGACACGTTGCGTTGTGCGCTGTTAACATCGAGTGGCAACGGAACAACGTGTTCACTTGGGCGTTTGGTGAGGTTTTTCTATTAAGGAAAAGATCTTTGTTCTTGTGAAACGGCTGTCGAAGTTTAACGAGATAAGCCTCCGCGATGGGGGCAGTGTATTAGCAGGAGGCCGTTCTCACTTCTTTTTATTGCTGTGAGATCCACGGCGGGACGTGTGATGCAAGCGAAGTGGGAGCTTTCGGGCTCACTTCCTGTTCGTATTCACGCCTTTGGCTACTCGTTCGCCATTCTGTTTTTGTCCGTGACCTCTCCCCTAGCTGGCGTTGTTTCCTTTTTAGAGACGCGAAAGTCGAAAAAATCGTACTGCTTGAGATTGCACTAAGTAATCGTTCCAAAAATCGTTTTTTTATGCTTGATATTTTTTTTTCTATTGATGAATTCGAACAGTTGGTAAGTACGATATGCATGTATTTACTCGTATTCATATTCCTGGCAGATTACTTTATAATTCTGTTTAATACTCACTAATTTGCGAATATCTTTTTTTTATTGGCCCATATATTCTATTCTTTTGAATACCACAAGTTGTAGTAGAGTGAGTTATATATGAATGGATACTTTTGTACAAAACTATGAAAACTAGTCCAAACAGTAACTTATCATGATATAGAAAAACTACACAAATGCCAAAACCTGTGAAGGGAATTGACAGATTAGTCTGCATCGACTTTCAATTTTCTCTCGTAAATACCTTCAGCAAAATTATATTTTGTAAGTCGATTGCATAATAATGTCAGATATTTACTTCGCAGCTCAAACTACAGTATTGTCTACTACCACAATTGCAACTAACCTAATGAAAACATATTATAAAGTAAATTCTTTCGTATTTCTATACCCACTCATCATCAAAATTCGTTAAAGTGACATCGCCGTTATTGTTTCTATAAAAATACAGAAATAATCTATCAATTTTTGAGACATTTCGCTCATTTTTTTCGAATTTCCATCTGGCGCACAATGTTGAATACAGCTGTTTTTACCCTACTCCACTTCCCTGGCCCTTGTTCCGGTCGTGTCCCGGGGACTCATTGGGCGGCGAGGGCTCTTAAATCACCGGCTCCTGGGCCTCGCCGTCAGCGGCGTCCCGGCGTAATCCGATTCGGCGCGCGGTCGCCTGCCGCCGACCGGCCGGCGCGCCTCCCCCCGTGCGTGCCCTGCCCGCACCCGGCGCGCAAACAACCCGCGCGCCGCCCCCCGTGGGGCACGTGGCAGGGGCACCGCCCCCCGCCCCGCCAAGCCCCTCCCCGCCACTCGACCTTCCTGTCCTGCTCTGTCCCGCCCTGCCCTACCCCGCCCTGCCCGCCCAGCCACGCCCATCCCCGCCAACCCCCGCCCCGTCTCGTCCTCTGTCACATTCCGTCCCTCCTTCCCTGCATCGTCTCGTCATCCGAGCTCATTCTTTACCACAACACCCCGCCACGACTCCCCCCGCCACGACTCCCCCCGCCACGACTCCCCCCGCCACGACTCCCCCCGCCACGACTCCCCCCGCCACGACTCCCCCCGCCACGACTCCCCCCGCCACGACTCCCCCCGCCACGACTCCCCCCGCCACGACTCCCCCCGCCACGACTCCCCCCGCCACGACTCCCCCCGCCACGACTCCCCCCGCCACGACTCCCCCCGCCACGACTCCCCCCGCCACGACTCCCCCCGCCACGACTCCCCCCGCCACGACTCCCCCCGCCACGACTCCCCCCGCCACGACTCCCCCCGCCACGACTCCCCCCGCCACGACTCCCCCCGCCACGACTCCCCCCGCCACGACTCCCCCCGCCACGACTCCCCCCGCCACGACTCCCCCGCCACGATCCCCCCGCCACGACTCCTCCCGCCACGACTCCCCCCGCCACGACTCCCCCCGCCACGATCTCGCTCCCAACTGCCAGTCCCGACTTCCGTGCCTACCAGGCCTAACCCCCACCTCAACCGGTCCCAGCGTTTGGCAGCTCGCTCTCCGTTCCTACCGCTCGCACGGCACGCGCCGGCTCCCAGACCTCGTCCCCACCTCCCCAAACACCACATCGTTCCCTCTGCTCCTCTCCCCTCCATCAGCTCCGCCCCGACCCACGGCACGCGGCGGCCCGGCCCTCTCCGCCCCCGCCCCTCACTCTGGCGCCTCTGGTCCTTCCGTGAAGCCTCGGGCGGTCTCCCTAACCGTGCTCCCCGTCCTCTCCCACTACACCTCTCGCCGGGAACCCTGCCTCTCCTACTTTGTTCCGTTGGAAATTGCTGCATTTCTTTTACATTGCTGCGCGGGGGAGATTGACAGAAGGTTGCAAGTCAAAAGTCTTCTTTACAAGTATTTTTGTTGCGACGAAAATTTCTCTCTTATTTCTGTAACAATACATGGGCGAAGAAATTATTTTTGCCTTCTACTTAATTTCTGTAATCATTCTACGAAAAAAACATTTTAGTAAATTCGCATTGTTCGGGTAACTGTAAAAACAGCTTTACGTCAACAATTCAATTTTTATATTATTGCATTGTCTATTTGGATATTGTAAATAGTAATCCCATATCTCCAGTCGTATTATGCAGTGTTCAGGAGGAAATTGTGGTAAATTAGAGAATTCGCCTGTTCTAAATTTAGAGAAACTACACTGTGGTTTTCCATTCGTGGGTTTCTGCAGGTCATCGTCATTTATTTATAATGAAAATATCAATTAACTCCAGAGACATCCGCGTACTAATTGCTTCCCCGGTTCTCATTTGTGCGTCCTCTGTCCTCACTCCTCCCAATCACGCGTTTGTTGCTGTGCACCTTGGCCACACACGCGGACACACGCGCTCTCTGCACCACGTTTCCGGCCGCGGAGGCTTTGCTTCCACAACTCCGGCTGCCGCCGCTCCACTTGCTCTCTGCCTTCGCGGCGGCGTCTATGTGCCTTTGGCGTACACCGTCCGGCCGCGCCCGGCCGCGCCCCGCCGCGCCCCGCCGCGCCCCGCCGCGCCCCGCCGCGCCCCGCCGCGCCCCGCCGCGCCCCGCCGCGCCCCGCCGCGCCCCGCCGCGCCCCGCCGCGCCCCGCCGCGCCCCGCCGCGCCCCGCCGCGCCCCGCCGCGCCCCGCCGCGCCCCGCCGCGCCCCGCCGCGCCCCGCCGCGCCCCGCCGCGCCCCGCCGCGCCCCGCCGCGCCCCGCCGCGCCCCGCCGCGCCCCGCCGCGCCCCGCCGCGCCCCGCCGCGCCCCGCCGCGCCCCGCCGCGCCCCGCCGCGCCCCGCCGCGCCCCGCCGCGCCCCGCCGCGCCCCGCCGCGCCCCGCCGCGCCCCGCCGCGCCCCGCCGCGCCCCGCCGCGCCCCGCCGCGCCCCGCCGCGCCCCGCCGCGCCCCGCCGCGCCCCGCCGCGCCCCGCCGCGCCGCGCCCCGCCCCGACGCGCCCCGCCACGCCACGCTCCGCCACGCCGCACCCGCCACGCCGCGCCCGCCAAGCCGCGCCCCGCCACGCCGCGCCCCGCCACGCCGCGCCCCGCCACGCCCCGCCACGCCGCGCCCCGCCACGCCGCGTCACGCCGCGCCGCGCCACGCCGCGCCGCGCCACGCCGCCCCGCCGCGCCCCGCCACGCCGCGCCCCGCCACGCCGCGCCCCGCCACGCCGCGCCCCGCCACGCCGCGCCCCGCCACGCCGCGCCCCGCCACGCCGCGCCCCGCCACGCCGCGCCCCGCCACGCCGCGCCCCGCCACGCCGCGCCCCGCCACGCCGCGCCCCGCCACGCCGCGCCCCGCCACGCCGCGCCACGCCACGCCGCGCCCCGCCACGCTCGCCCCGCCACGCCGCGCCCCGCCACGCCGCGCCCCGCCGCGCCGCGCCACGCCGCGCCCCGCCACGCCGCGCCACGCCGCGCCACGCCACGCCGCGCCACGCCACGCCGCGCCACGCCACGCCGCGCCACGCCGCGCCGCGCCACGCCACGCCGCGCCACGCCGCGCCGCGCCACGCCCCGCCGCGCCCCGCCGCGCCCCGCCGCGCCCCGCCGCGCCCCGCCGCGCCCCGCCTGACAGCGGCGCCTGAAACACTCGCCTGAGGCGTGAGTGGCGCCTGCCCGCGAGCCAAGTCAACGCCCACTCTCCCGGCTACTCGCCCACAACGTTCACTCGCCAGGCCATCCGCCCGCGCTCGTCTGCACCCTCCCCCGACCGCCCACCCAACGTCCTCTTGACACCCACACACCGCTCGCTCAAATCACACCCAACGGTCTACCAACGACCTCAACGCTAACTCAACGCCCACACGACGCCTATTTAGCATCACACCATCTCAACCATCGTTCAACGCCCTCTCAACATCACTCAACGCCTACACAACCTTTTAACATCCTTCCATCATTGTCACTACGCCCACTCAATGACTTTGATTGATTGCCAGTGATTTCGGGCACGCGTGATTTCCCCGCTGTATGGCCAGATTCGGCGCCAACCTACATACTGGGGATTCCCCAACCAGGTATCTCCCACCAGTGGGGCACCGCCCTAGCCGGGACAAGCTCTACGCTTCTGACCGGTCTCGCGGTATGTGCGTAGTGTAGTGCATGTTAGTGTAGGTGTGTGTAAGAAGTGGGTGAGGATAGAAAAAGCAAGAGGTAGGAAAGATCGAGCGCGGTCCGTGGCCCGTTTGTTAGGGTACTGCTCCGGCATTCGCCTGATGTTGATCGAAAAAACCCACTCAATGAGCAAATCGATTCTCATCCAACGTCAATTCAACTCCCTCACTCTGTGTTTCAACTGTCCTCACTACAAATAACGGTCCTTCAACGCCCACACACCTTTCATCCAAAGTCCTCTCTCAACTACCCCACTCTTACTCTACAACACCTCAAAGCCCACTTAAACGCCATTCCCACTTAACGCCATCGCCATCGCCATCGCCAACGTCATCGCTCACTTAAATTCCATTCAACGCCCGCACATCGCCTAGTCAATGATCTCCGCTTCCCTGCGACAAGCACCAACTCCAGCTATACCCGCCAGCCCCCCACCATTGCCCTCCCCCATCGCCCTCCGACCCTGCCCCCAAACCCCGCCGCCCGCCAGTCTCCCCACGCCAGTCCCCAACCCCGCCAGAACCCCCACAGTCCCCCACAGTCCCCCACAGTCCCTCACAGCCCACTGACTACTCCCTAATGTGTTCTTAGCATTCCCTCCTCCCATCCAATCTTTCATCTGCCTTCTTTGCCACGCCTCTCCCCGACTTGCTCCACCCCTCCAGGTGGGCGACGGCCGGCGGTGTGCGGAGAGTTTCGCCCTGGGCGCGAGCGGCACTCGCACGCATGCGCCGCCCAGCGCCGCTCCGCTCCACCTCGCCCCGCTTTCCGCCCACCACCGTCCCCGCCCCGCCCCTCCCCGCTCTGATCCATTGCGCACCGCTCCGCCCCGATTCGCTCCGCTCCGCCCCGCTCTCCTCCCCGCTCTCCTCCCCGCTCTCCGCACCCGCTCTCCGCACCCGCTCTCCGCACCCGCTCTCCGCACCCGCTCTCCGCACCCGCTCTCCGCACTCGCTCTCCGCACCCGCTCTCCGCCCCGCTCTCCGCCCCGCTCTCCGCCCCGCTCTCTGCCCCGCTCTCTGCCCCGCTCTCCGCCCCGCTCTCCGCCCCGCTCTCCGCCCCCGCTCTCTGCCCCCGCTCTCCGCCCCCGCTCTCCGCCCCCGCTCTCCACCCCCCTCTTCGCCCGCACCTGCAAATGCTAATTAGCGGCCGCCGCCCTGCACGGGAGGCGAATCAGCTGCACAGCCGGCGCCCGCCCGCCCGCCCGGTTGGCCCTTTTCAGCCGCGCGCACACCTGCCCCGCGTACAGATGTAGTCGCACGAGACTGGGAGCTGCTGTGATTTGGCGTAGGCGATCTCTCTGCCATAAAATGGATACTATCGGGACGGCTGCAGAATACAGATAAGACATGGATGTCGATGTTTTCTAAGCGTCGATGTTTTTATATCATCGTCGACGTGTTTAACATCGAGTTTCTGAATATGATGCTTTTTAGCATCTGTGTTTTCTTTTTGTAACATGTTTGATGTTTTAATTTCGAATGAAAAAAGCACTACCGCAAATATGTATTTTTTCCGTTGGACTCTTTGATCTGAAAAATTACCAATTTTCAGATATAAAAATAATTACTATTTTTGTAATAATTTTGATATCTAAAAATTGATAATTCTTCAGATTGACATGATCAAGAGTAAAAATAAATAAATTTGAAATTTCGCCAATAAATGAAGTCTATATTCTTTTTGAACTATCCAATCAGACTATACAACATTTGTTAATTGTCCTGATCGGTTTCTTTTTACTTTGTGTTGACACATCTCAATTAAAAAATAATAAACGCGTCCACTATTAAACTATCCCCCTCTGAGAATAATGCCCAGAATACTGGAAAATAATGCAGCATTAAAAACATCGATGATTTTGGGGCAATTTTTTAACTACAAGTAAATTTTTTATTTTGAACATCGATGTTTACAAGTATCGATTTTTGTCCGATGTCGCATCCCCACTGTAGAATGCGGTCTTATTTCGGTACTGAATTGTAGTTCTAGACGTGAACATCTGGTTACTGTAAGACATAGTAGTAATCCGTGAATGGCTAGCAACCAGGCATATGGAAGTCCCAATTTTGTGCGAAGAACGTGGATAAAGCTACTCTTTGTTTTTACGATTTAACACCCTAACTGTTAAATAATAGTAATTATAACTGACAAAACGGCGAAAAAACGTACTGACCTTCTTGCACCCTAACAATGAAACGTATCGAAAATTTAAAATAATTCTATTAACAGGAAATTTTCTGATTGTCAATTTTTGCTGTTAACTCTTTGAAATTTGGCAGACAGCAAACGAAGTTCGCTTAAGGGAGTTCAGTTACTAAATGAATATCGTATAGAAGTGTTCGTACTTCGATGTTTATTATGAAATAGTGAAACTATATCGAAAAACAAGGCGCTCGTGTTCCGTCAAGAATGTAGTGGTGAAGTGATAATTACATATTTTTCAGTTTCGTGGGACACTCACAAAATGCTGAAAAAGTCCCTGTGACAATACGAGACACGTGTTGTAGATGATGGAGGATGTTATTTAAGGAGATAATCTTCCCACTTCACCTTGAGTATGCAAGTACGAAGGAGTTATAAAAATATCACGCACATCAGTGGATCGTTGCAATTCTTGAGTATTTGAATAAAAATGATCTAAAAAACACGAAAACTACTTTCAATAACGGAAAGAATCTAAAATTTCCACATCAGAATGATTATTTGTAGTCTTACTAGATTTCAAAAAGCTGGACGTTGCTCCCACCTTCCACATTTTTCTCTTCGTCTTGAAACTAAGAATCATTGTAATATTTTTTGGCTTAACATGTAGAATAATGTCTTCTTTCCAACGTTATCAGAAACATTTGCTCGTTAGAGTATCGCAGATAAAACTTTTGACTTTGAGTTCTAATAATTTTCCGGTTGTACGCGTCTATGTCGAAATGAGCTCACTAACATGGCTTCGTTTATCACCAAAACAACATTATTATGAATAACAACATACGTGCTTCGATAAACACTACCAAACACCGTTTACGTATCTTTTAACCTTTAAATGTTTACTCTCAAGCCTTAGACTGGCAGACACAGCGAGTTACACAACATAATCACAAACGCACTCAAACAACTCGTCCGTTTTCCGTGCACCGTGCCGCAATGTTAAATGTTTTATCAGCGCAATTCCAACTTTTATTCCTTCCTTTCTTTCTTTGTCTTCCTGACCTTAGTCGCAGCTGGTGAATTTTCCTCGCCGCGTGTTCGCCAGCCGCCTTCGCCTGATGCTCGCGGCTGCGTATCGTCGCTCGCGGAGCGCATTTAATCAGGAGCTCCGCCGCTGCGGCCGCACCCCCCACCCCCACTCCCCGCACGACCCGTGGTGGCCTCACCCCTCCCCGCCTCGTCCCGCGCTGGCCCGGCCCTCCATCTCCCCGGCGCACTCCAACACCCTGGACATTCTCGGGACAGGCTCCTCAAGCCCGTCTCCCAACGCGCTTCTAAAGGCCCCTTCTTGTAGGCCACGTATTTATTCGTCTTGCCCCTGGAACTCTCCGTTCCCAGCGTTACCGTTCTTGCCACACTACTTCTTCTCCCTCGTCCCCACCACGACCTCAGTCTCAGTCTAATCTCGGTCCCACCGCTCCATGTCGCCGCCATTCTCATTCCCCGCTACCCAAAGGCCCCGCAACTCAAAACACTCGCTAGTCAACTCCTCGCTCACTCAACGTTCCCGCCACGAAACGTTCACGCCACGCCAAGTCCCCACCAAGCAAATATCTCACCATTCCATGTGTCCGACACTCAGTATCATCCATTCTACTTCCCTACCACTTCACGACCTCATCTCACTGGAACTTCTCATTCAAAGTGCCCATCCCATCCCATGCCAAAACTCCCATCACTCAAAGTGCTTCCAGTCCCCGCTCCAGTCCCATGACCACTCGTCCCTACGATTTCCCATCCCCGCCAGCTAAAATCTACTCCCCATTCTCACACTCCACATCAATCAGCGGCCTCCCCGTATTTCTTCCCCGCCTTCCTCCCAGCGTACGTTTCGCTCCGCCCGGCCTCGCAGCACCTGCATCCCATCACCGGCAACCCTCGACTATCCTCGCAACACCCCGGCCCCGCCCTCAACCCCTCCGGAAATGCCACCGTTGTCCCCGCACTGCTTCGTTCCGCCCGGCTCTGCGCCACCCTCATTCCATCCCGCGCCACCCACTCTTCACCATGGCCCGACCCCGCTCCGGCCCGGCCTCTCCCCGCTCTGCCCCGATCCGCTCCGTCGTGCCTCGCCCTCAAGCTCGCCGCCAATTCCGTTCCAGTACCGCCTCGTTTCACCCGGCTCTGCGCTGCCCTCATCCTATCCCTCGCCGACAACACTCCATAATGGCCCCGCCCCGGCCGCACCATCTCCGCCACATCTTACAACTCATCCCTCGTCGCCTCCGCCCTCTTCACCTCTGCCGTAGCTGCAGGCCTCTGCGCTGTGCATTGCTCGCTGGGACGTTTGTTGGGCAGAATGGGGGCGAGGAGGGGCCGGGTCTGGGCCACGGTAGGGCCGGGAAGGCTAGACGTGGGGCCGAAGTGGGGCAATGGCGGAGCGGGGTAGCCTCGAAAGGGTGAGGGCGGGGCAGTGCCACGGAACAGGACGACGCGGGGTGGCATTGGTGACGAGGGTGTGGGCGCGGCGGGGCGGGGCAGGAACGGGAACCGGGCGGAGCCGGAGCGGGGCGGGGGGGCGAGGTCGGGAAATGGCGGAACGGGGCGGCCTGGAGGCCACATAGGCAGCGAGAGTGTGGGTGGAAGGGAGGGGAGGGCAGGAGAGGGACCGGTGCGGGGCCAGGGTGGGTGGGTCGGACGGGATGGGACCATGTTGGAGCGGGAGCGGGCGGCGCGGGATGGGATGAGAGGGGGCCATATTGGTGGCGAGGGCGTGGGCGGTGTGGGGCTGAGCGGTTCCGGTGTGGTGCGCGGGCGGCGCGGCGAGAGATGGGATGAGGGCAGCGCGAGGCCGGCAGTACAAGGTGATGCGGAGACGACGCGGGGGCAACATTTGCGGCGCGGGTGGGGCGGGGCGGGGAGGGGAGGGGAGCAGCTGGGCAGGGCCGAGGCGTGGCAAGGGTGGAACAGGGCGGCGTCGAAGTGGAGTGGGAACGACGCGTGATGGGACGATGGCGGTGCAGAACTCGGTGGAACGAGACGACGCGGGGACAAGTCGGGAGCAACGCGAGAGCAGCATTGGCGGCAACGGAGACCGCGGCGTGGCGGGAAGTGGAGGGGCTGGGAGGGAGGGGCGGGGGGGGGGGCGGCGTAGTGCGGCAGGCGCGGAATTGCGTGGCTTCAGCCGCCAGCGGGAGCTCGTTCCTGCGCGATGGATGAGGCCAATTTCCTCTCGTTATGGAATTAGCCGCTGCCCGACGAAGACGGTCTCCCAACCGGCGTATTCGGTTGCGCCCGCCTTTTCAGATTCCATTACACGCGGGACAACCCGAAAACGTTTTCCTCCGGCGGTTTGATCGAGGAAGACTATTTGATCGAACTCGAAGCTATAAAATCCACGCTTAAATAATATTGAAAAAAACGATACCAATAAATATCAATTGTTGAAGATTAGAAAGTAATATTGTAAAATTGTCTATTTATTCTACTATTTGGAATTGCGCGTTCTTTCTATTTCTTTCTGCTGCTTCGCAACATCAAGGGTCCGAATTCGCTGTTTGTGAGGCAGTGGCATTCTCCCAGCCACAGCCCTTTCAGAAAGACTCTATGTCTACAGGTTATCTATGCCAGCAAACATCCTACTTCTATAAAATGCTTTTAACGCATGGATCAGCTCACTGGGACTTGACCTCGTTGTTAAAAAGTTTTATAGGCTCACTCTCTCTAAACATTAACAAACTGATGTACCATCAAATGCCTATTTTTATGCAAAGTGATTTATGTAGTATTATTTATTGAAGACATGCTTCACAAAATAAAAAATTATTCAAATTTCTAGGCAAAATTATGTTAATAAAAATTAGTTGTAATATATACTATCTATAAATTACTAAATTAAACATTGTTTTCTGTAACTAAGCAACTACAAATTTCATACAAAGTCAGATGCACATTTTGTATTCTTCATAACTTTTCGCTTTAGTTTCGGAGAGCAACAAGGTTCTAGTTGAATGTAGTACAATGAACGATAAAACGTAAAATTTAGAGCTGTTAATCTTTTGTTTTGTAATAATGTTTTCGTTAATTAATAGGGAATTATCGTCAGTACATAAAATCTAGTACGGTATATAAATGATGAAGAATTAAAAGATTAACGTCATGGTGTTAAATTTTTTAACATTAATAGTGTTAAATTATATATAAAAATTGTGTAGGAAAATGAGAAAGGACTAAATCTCACACTTGAGAATGTGAACATTTTTTGTAGATTTTCTTCTCACAAAATCCATCGTTTTGTTTCAAGAGTAATTGTGACTATATGGAATCACAGTGCTCTTTCACCGAAAAGCAATCTATCAAACCCATCTGCAATTAAGTTCAATGCCTAGATTCCTGAATGCATCATGGAAACTAATAATATCTTGATTGATCGCCTCGGGATGACATATCTGTTATTTCTGGTTATCTTGGTTTTCTGTACCTATCAACAAGTTTTGATAGCTACAGCTTTCGCAAATGTGAAATCAACGCAACTGTGAGCATAATTTCCAGTTTTAAGGGATACATGTCAATTTATTCTACGAGCGAGTACAATAACGTTCAAAATCGTATTTTCGATATTCATTTTGAATGTTAAAGCCGTTGCATGGCCAAAAATATTAAACGTGTACTGACACCAAATTCCCGAGAAACAGTTTTGCAAGAAAGACGTACTCGCTGTAATTATGTCTGAAAAATTTCACAATCTCTACGCTCAATTGGGTAATGCCATTACACACAGCCCTTTATTGTTCAACATACACCTCCTAAAATTCCAGTCTCGTACGATTCTTCAACTTTTTTACCAACACAAATTAATTGACTTTTTATATATAGTTGTTTTACAACTATCTCCAAGTGTTGAAATCTACACAATAAAAAGAAACCGAGATTTATTTGAAGAAGGAAACTAAGAAGTAAAGAGTTTAAGTTGTTATATTAGCAATATGCAGAGCACTCTGAGGCCCTACGAATTTTGTGTACTGTTCTATTGATTATAATTAAAAATTATGATGAGTATTTTCCTACTCCTTATTTAAGGACATGTATTACACGAGTCTCGACCGTACTAGAATGTTAATCAACAATCATTTTGAATCAATTTTGTAAATATTTTCAATCTATCAGAAGGAAGTTTACATATTAGGAATTTCAAAGATTCACTCAATTTTGGCGTACTGTTGCATTTAAACATTACAATACTCGAATATTGATCAGTTATCATTTTTTAGATTAAAGTAGATATGACTCCTTGACTTAAATAAGCTTTCGTAGTATGAACTGTGATGAATTGCGTGTTTTTGTGCTACGTTACCACGTTGCGATTCAATATATAAGCTCAGTTTATATTCATTTAAAGGGGGCTGTAATTATTATTATTATTATTATTATTATTATTATTATTATTATTATTATTATTATTATTATTATTATTATTATTATTATTATTATTATTATTATTATTATTATTATTATTATTATTATTATTAATTTTAATAATATTATTAATACTATTATTATTACTATTATTATTAATAATATTATTATTATATCATAGGTCATTGGTATCAACATAATAACTTTTCATCATCTGCCAATTTGCGATATGTTATATTTGGGAAGAATCGATACTTGGTCGTTTGCGAAGTATCAGTATCGATATATCAATATTACTTAATCAGTAGTAGAGTATCTATAACAAAACAGCACTGCAGGTTTCAGTATTGGTATCAAAAGAAAATATTATTGATGCTTCAAGCGTATTTCAATCAATATTAATGATGCTTTATTATGCGTGGCGAGGCTAAGAATATCAGGCCTGCCTCTCCGTCCCAGCACGCCAATTTCGCTACGCTCCTTTCGCCATCTAGCAGAGAAAAAAGGCAACAATTGGACGAAGAACAGGGGAATTGAATTTAGTTCAGTGGTTATTATATACATGCAGTTCCCAACACACATGGCAGGATTTTTTTGAATCTATATCGTTAAATAACTCCTAAACTAAGCGTTCTAGGGGATCACAAGCTAAACGTTTGAGGCAAAATGTCTCAAAGTTACGTTTCTCACGCCGTAATCTACAAGACGAGATATTTTTGAACATTCTATTACATTTTTGCTGGGGATGGGGGGGGGGGGTGAAGAGAGAGAGAGAAAGAGAGATGAAGGGGAAGACGGGGTTTGCCGGGGTACGCTACTACTATAATAAATAATGATTTGATACCTTTCGCTTTCAGATATTCTTGAATTTTAATGATACATTGATATTTGTTGAAATCAACGCTAAATATGTCGAATCCAGTTGTTGTACAATGTAAACACGTTGTGCTAAGGCGTAAAGAATATTCCACCACGGTATACCCTACGCAAGGAGCTGTACTAGCAAAACCCTACAGCGGTACTGTTGTTAACACACTTCCATCGCTGCCATGAAAGTACACGTCCCCTTCCAAGGCTCTGTCCTCCAACTCTGATCTCCCTCTCCAGCACACCGACGACTGTCTCGCCCACCGCGGACTTTCCCGCAGTGCACTGCTGCGCTCTGGAGGGAAAGACGCTACGGCGTGTGGGAGGACGCGCGCGAGATGAAAAAAAAAAAACGAAAAAAAAAAAACAAAAAAAACGAAAAAAAAAAAAGAACGCGCCGGCTGATTTCCAGAAAGCTCCTCCGCGCTGCGTCGTTGTTTGCGTGGATGACTCGGGCCTCTTCCCTCAGCCGAATGTAAATCTCCCATTGTCTCACATCCCCCAAACCGCGCCCGGGGCCCGCAGCGGGCCGGCTCGCGGGCCTGATTGCTCTGCGTCGGCCCATTGTGGTCTAGCCGCGGCTCGCGACTGCTCCGCGGGCGGGCGGCGTGGCGCGGGTTGCCTTGTGCCCATGTATTTTTTACGGGATTATAAAGTGCGGATGGAGGGGAGAGGGAGGGGCATTGTGGAGCGAAGGGTATTATTCCTCCCAGGGTAGTGGTTTTCGCATATTTTCGATGTGTTTTAAAATATTCAACACACACGCAGCGTATAAAATTACGCCAGTGTAGGCGTTTGCGTGGCGAACATGCGCGCTGCCGACTGGGAGCCCTTTGTTGTGTTGGTGGGCGGAGGGGGGGGTGGGGGGGAGGGGGGGGGGGCGAGACCCGTTCTACAGAGCTGTTCGGCAGGCATTAAAATCAGAACATGACAGCGACACTGCTATTTGACAGAGCCTGCGAGGAAGACAAGATTATAACGGCCAGTGCTGAAATGAGATTTTTTTTGTGACCTAACTCTGGAAACAGGCGTCACGGTCATTATTGTGATGTGTTGTGATACTGACACTCTTGCTTTATATATTGTGTTACCGACAACTGGTGTTGCTTCTTTCAAGCGACATGTTTTTCCCCCGAAAAAGCATTTATTCGAAGCAGCTGCGTTCCGGGTATCTCGTTTGATTTTTTTAATGAAATTATTGATGGGTTTTGTCCCGACTATTTTGATATTTCGTCTGGTGGAACAAAGCAGTGATTGTAATCAGACAATATGGAATATTAATATTCCAATATTCCACTCACTTTTTCTATGAAATAATAAGTTGCTCGTAATGTTTTTAAAAAGATGCTTTAAAGGAGAAAAGAAGTTTCTTCAAACCTTTAATCTCGTGTTTAGGTGTTTATTAAAGGTACATCCAAGATATTTCTATGTGTACGAGGGGGTGGGAGAGGCTATAGGCATAATGTCCAGCCAACTTAATGTTTTCATAAAAATATTTTTTTCATGTATGCTGAATTTAAAGAGGATTTTTGTTTATTGCCTGAATGTTAATACTTTTAACGTTAATTTGATATGTTAAATATCGATTATTTCAATTGATATATTGAATGACTTTCATTAGTACAGAAAGTTAAAAAAATATATATATTTTTTTAATATGCGTCATTGGTTTCTGGAGACTGAAGAATCATGATCCCTTTCCATACGTTATTGTGTTCATATTTTTGTTTGCACAGCCATGTATTCCTCATACGTATGAATTTATATATTGCTTACCAAATTCTACCGCTTCTAAAAATGTAAGGTAAGTGATTCAAATATGGCCTATAAGGTAATATGGTCAAGTTTTACGATGTATACGTAAGCTTCCGCGGCTCGAATCCATGAATTCTCGGCTATCCGGGAGACGCCGCGTCGTTGCCTGGGGTGTCGACCTTTCGCCTGACATGCAGGCTTCCTCAGGGCAGTGACCAAAGTGACCTCCAGCAGTGACCTCCAGGCCAGTGACGTCACTTCCCTGAGGAAGCCTGCGATATGTCAGGCGAAACGTCGGCACCCCAGCCAACGACGCGGCGTCTCCCGGATAGCCGAGAATTCAAGTTTTACGATGTTTTGTTTGCTGAACCTGATTACCATACATAGTACTTGCGTGCTGCCTGGGAGAGCGTAAGAAGTGCGTTCATCCTCTGCCAGGTTTGTTGAATCGCGCATTCGCACTCTGGAGCCTCCATTGTCAAGAACGTGCCGAGTTCATCTGTCCTTATAACTTCTTTCCAAGCAATTTTATCATTATTTACACTGAAATAAGGATTTAGTACTTTGACAGCATCAACGTTCATCTGGGTGATCTGGGCTGTCCGGGTGACGCCGTGTCGAAGGCTGTGTTGCCGACGTTTCGACCATCCTGTCGTGGTCTTCCTCAGGGCTGGTATGGCTGGTATGCCAGCCCTGAGGAAGACCACGACAGGATGGTCGAAACGTCGGCAACACAGCCTTCGACACGGCGTCACCCGGACAGCCCAGATCACCCACATGACTCTGGCCGCGGAAGCCTACGACTTCATCAACGTTCATCGCATTTAATGAGCAATCTAATCTGACCAATCAATAAAATCAGTTAAATTTGTTCAATATTTTATGAACGTGGGAAAGATTGTATAACATGATGTTTTAGCTGTCAATATGGCTGAGGGTGATGAGCATATTTATTACCAGCAATGCCATATTAACTTCATTCTTCAGCAACAAGCTCTCACACTATTGTTTTAAAAATAATTTATTTTCAACTCACGCCTCCGCAGTTCAAGGAATTATACGTGGAAGTTCAAAACAAGTGAGGGGGCAGTTCAAGACATGCGTCGATGTAGTGTGGTTGTGGGAAAGACGTACACGAAGAAAGTGTTGAACTAACTTCCAAACACAAAGAAACTCATTTGTCTTCAAGGTCAAACTGATTAAACTATTTTTTTTAATTTTTGTATGTTTTAAAGCAATTATTGATGTTTTAAATTTTGCCTTAGTGTAGAAAATACTGAATTTGTTATGAGTAATCCAACAATCCTTACGTGGCTGAAATCAATTCAGGCCGTATTTTTGTGAAATTATACTGTAAGAGGGTAATTCGTATTATACAATATTACATACAATGTAATATTATACAATATTATACTGTAATATTATACTGTAATATTATACTGTAAGAGGGTAATTCGTATTATACAATATTACATACAATGTAATATTATACAATATTACATATTACAATATTATATATATATTATACATTCGTATTGTATATTAGTACAGCTAGCCCTTGTTCTATGGTCTTGCTACTAGAAACCATTTAATCTGGCAATGGCCATAAAGCCTGCATGTAGGTATATTATCTTCACATTATGTTTTCGGAAACCAACACCAAAATATTCCTGAAACCCTTTTTTTGTGATACAGCTTTTTAAACGTAAAGCAAAAGTGTTAAATATCATCATGTTGCTATTAATTTGGCCAAATATTGAAATATATAAACAGGAATTTTTGACGAGCTTAACGTGGCCGTATTACCTTCATATATTTTATGTTGTTTTACAAATATGATTCGGTTACTGTGAAAATATTTAAATATACATCAATACTAAGTAAAAATGGTTGCAATGAAAAAAGGCATTTTCATGTCACTGATGGACGGAACAAGGCATCTGAAACGAGAACCTTACTAATTCTTATCTAGAACATAAATAAAAATATAATAATACATTTTAAAAAACGTAATTTCATGAGTGTCTGTTCAATTTTGCCAATTTTGTAACCTGCGTTTCGATTTAAATATGAATCAATAGTAATTAAAAATAGTTCCAACACTAACTGGCATTTTCATGTCCCTGAATGACGGAACAAGCCATCTGAAGCGAAATCCCTACTAATTCTTATCAAAAACATTAAAAATAATATTAATATTAATAATAATAATAACAATAACAATAATAATAATAACAACAATAATAACAATAATAATAATAATAATAATAATAATAATAATAATAATAATAATAATAATAATAATAATAAAAATAATAATAAATTTTAAAAAATCGTAATTCCACGAGTGTCTATTTCATTTTACGGCTTTTGTTTTCTGCGTTTTGCCCCCTCCTCACCTCGCCACCTTCGGCTTCTCATTCCTTCGCGACCCAGCAATAACATGGCGCGTGCGCCTCCTGCAAGTGGCTATAAAACCACGTGCGTCTACGCAGCTCTTTCCCTTCAGTGCGGCCGAGCCGGCCGTAAATACGCACAGCGATGCGATGCGCGGGTCGTAATGAATTATAGATGCCGCCCGGCCGCAATATGCGAATCTAATATCACTTGAAATATCGCCGTCGGAAGCGCGCCGCGCGAAATACCACGTCGTATACAGACTGACAGAAACCAGCCAATGGGCGGACACGAGACGGAAGCTACTCTGGCAAACAAGCAATCGGCATTTACGTGGAAGCAGATGCAAGAAAGCGTTTCAGAGAAGACAGTAATTTGTGTTCAGATCCGACCTTCCCATAAACGTTTTTGAAATAATAAGAAGATAAAAATTGTTTGTGTAATCATGTGTTTGTTATGGTCCACACTCTCAGCCCAAATGCTTCTACATTTTGCCAATCAATCCTCAGATCTGACAAGTATCTGTCAACAGTCAGTTCGTTTTAGTGCTGCTTCTTAAACTTCGGACAAGATCTTCAGATCACGTTTTTTGTCATTCTTCTCCTAGATATAGTCATTCGGCTTTTAGTGAGTGAAATGAAATAGAAAAAAAACAATGGTAGTGTTGAAGGCGATGATGGTAGGTTCAGTGCGAGGGTTTGCTTACAATGAATGTAAGTGCATGGAAAAGGAGCGAATATTTTGAGGAACTGTTGGTCTCTATCAGTGTAAAGTGAATCGTGTAGAAAAATGTACTGTCATTGCCATACGCATGCACGTCCTAAAATAAGAGGGGATCCAATTACTTTTCTCCATTTATTAAATATTCTCTTGAAATTCATGTAATTCATTTTTCTTTTTAAATTCACGAAACACACTCCAATGTTTTGGTGAATATTTCATAACATTACCGAAGTAACTTCGTAACAAAAAACGTCATATATTCATAATATGTTAATCATAATAAATCACAAGCGTTCGTAAACATGAATATGTAACAATAAAATGTCAATTGAGTTATTAAATGATTGACATTCAAAAAATTGAAATGTTCAAACCATGTTTACTTTGTGCTATGTGGTAGCGGAAATCAAGCAACATTCTTGCACATTAACGACGTTAAGATAGAGACGCTTTATCTTAGATATGAACTTCAATATTTGATATCGTTACATCAATGGATTGTTTTACACCGACAAAAATTAATAATATGACTGAAATGTATTACAATCATTGATATTTTAATTGAAAAAAAATTAATATTAACATTTCCAATTGTATTATAATACTTGTTCACTTTGGGTTCCTTGAGACTGCCGATACGTAGTGATATGCGTAAGTTGTCTATTAGCGCGGGCTACTTTTGTTCGAGTTGCTGCGTGTGCATTTTTCACTATGTAGGAGAAACGACATGAGAAAATTTAGGGACTCATCGGGAGACTAGAATGACACGATTAATTACATTTCATTTTATATTTTTTTTAAAATTAATGCCACGCTAACATTCGTCATTTAGATAACACGTTCTAACACATACGTTTTACAGTCATTTGCCTTAATTGTTGCGTCGTAATACTCGTATGTAGTTCGTTTAAATTTCGAATGAATTACTTTCAAAATATTCGTTTCCTTTTACCTCGATTATAATTAATATCTTCTGCCAGGTATTTATGAGTCTCCACATTTTTGAAAGTTAGCCATTTCAGTTATTTAATCTGATGAAACCGACGTATCATACTTTCGAGAACGGATTACATTACAATACTGAGCCCGATCACAATAGATAATTCGGAGTGCACGCTTCCAGCTAAGTCCCATAAAGACTCTTTGCCGTGGGATTGATATTTCGTGTTTTCAGCGGCAACGGAATATATGCAGAATCCTTCAGAAATGCGCGGATCATTTCATATGGATTTTGGAACTCGAGTTTGTTGCAGATAAGCGTACTCTCTCCAAACCATAAATTTCTCTCTAGCTCTATTACCTCCCTGAGGTCTAGTTTCTACAAATGATGTTAATCTCGCGCTATTTTTAAATATTATGATTACTTATTTTTAACTTTTATTATTCTTACAACTATCTTTAGTTAAAATGTGAGGAAGAGATACTGGAACTCATGAAAACGTGCGCAGATGATATTCTCCCCCATACGTCACATACAGGTTTTACTGGATTTCAACTAAATAAATCAAATCAAATCCGAGCCATCGTTTGGTACTTGTTTTAGGATAACTGCGGCAGTCATGCTTCTGGCGTGTAATACTTTCCTGAAGATGCAATTCTGACCTAGGAAATCCGTCACAATAAATGAATGCATTATTTTCTCGTGTCTGATACGTGGTAAATGTTACGTAATACTTCAGGGAAATATTCCAACATTTCAACAGAAAACACATTTTGAGGGTCTCTGACGCGGAAAATGCCTTTATATCTGGTAAATTATTTATTATCTTGCCTAGTATAGTCAAAATTTACATTTTGAGAGTTCTTGTTACCGAAAAAATATTTTATCTTCAAAGTTTTGTCTGTCCTTCTGACAGAATACAGCTCTATCGTCTATTTCGTACACAAGATTTTCACGAAAATGATTATATAGGTAACAAGTACAGATAGTGAGTCTTACGATTGAATTATTGACTCGTCAGGCGAGTAGATGCCGATACAGGTACTTTTAAATGAATTCGATAAAGGTACTAGTTATATTCATTATTTTTTGTACAAATTAGAAGAAACTACAAGTACACACTTCAGAGTGTTCTCAATAAACGAGTCCGTCAGCCTTGTAGATTCATACCTGCCAGGTATCTATTTTGCGCTACCGAATTGTTTCATATGATGCTGACTCTCTTGCGGTACGCTTACGAAGAAGTATATTATGCCGTATGCGTGTCGAGACAATAAATAATGAAGGTAAGTACTGCTTCCCTTGCATGAGTGTTGAATAAACATTTTCCTGACAATGGGCAATGTTTTCGCGGTCCCTCGAACTTGGAACATAAATTTCAACTTCTGAGGGTGCTTTACATAACGGCAATAGGTCGTTTTCAAAATGTTCTGAAATAAGGCTCCAAATTTTCTCCTTATTTTTTTTTCCTCGAAAATATCAAACTACGCTTCTAAAAATGGCGCAGATCGTATTTTCATTAAAATTTTGAATGTTTGAAAATTGCAAAGTAAAAAGTAATCGACGACCTTCAAGTAAATTATTGAATAAGAGATATTTTAATATGAGATTTTCCACAGTATCGAGAATTATGATTAGTACTTCATCTTTAGATGATTAAACTCACTTGTCTTGGTAAATGCTGGCCCGTAGTATGATTGATTAAGATACAATGGTTTCAAGGCTTGAGTCGTCTTTAAACTTTGGTGGAAAGATATTGGGTAGGTATGGTGAAAGAATGGTTCTTCCACGAAACATATCTTACTTTCAGATTTCTTCATCACAGTTTACTGTTTCCTATTGCCTTCTAGATAAAATACTGATATAATTCCAAAATACACGTAAAAAATCTACAATGGATAAATATCTAAATTCAGCAACATGTATTTTAATGTCATTTAGAAAACATTAAACCTCCATGTTACTCAGAACATATAAGCTGTTGCGAACTCTGAGTGTCCGATAATCTCACAACCTGATTTCAGGTGAATTTATAACTCCATTAGCGTCTCGTTGATTATTCATTAATAGCACAATTCATGCGTAAAGCAGATATTTTTGGAAGCAAATTATGTCTAAAAATGTCGATAATACGTTCACGTTACGAAGCTGATAAAACATCTACAAAAGGCTTTTAGATGCTATCGTGTATAAATAACTTTGTTACGAAATTAACCACCGTGGTATGGTGTTTTACTGCTCGCCCAGAATGCGCCATTTTAAGTAAATTACGAAGCGAACAGAGCAAAACTATGGCTGCTGCACACACGCGGTTTTCGAAACTTTGATTTAGAAGCGTGTAAAACAAATTTCGTTAAGTTTCGATGCATGGCAAAATCATAAAACTTTCCTTCGCAACGCAAAACTGTAATTTTATGTGAGTCGGGCAGCCGCGCGGCAGCTGCGTCCTCTTGTTTTCACCCCCTCCTCCTCCTCCTTCCCTTCTTCCCCCACGCCACCCCTGCCGCCCCTCGGTTGTCCTCCTGAATCGCCCTTTCCACGTTGATTCTGGCATCTGAGAAATTTCCTTACAATCGCCACAAGTAACGTAACCCTGACTTTCGTTCTCTTTCGCTATCTATTCCCACTGCTCCCTCTCACTATTTCCTCCTCCTTCTTCTTTCCATCTCTCCCTTTTCACAATTCCACTCCTTTTTACCCTTCTCCTCTTTCTACTTCCCCTCCTTCTTCTCCTCTCGTCCTCTTGCCAGTCTTACATTCTCAATCTTCTTCCCCTTCCCCTCTCTCCGTCTACTCTTACCCTCTCACGCCTCTTTTTCTTCGCTTCGCCCTTTCCCTCTTTTCCCTTCTCCATTCCTTCCCAGAATATCTGATTCTTAGATATAACTGCCATATAACCTGTATCCCAACGTTTTAATTCCTTGTTCTTCATAAATCTGTTTTTTTTATTTCTCGTCTGTTATTTTTTGCTGATGCCAATTCAACAGTTTCTGCGGTTTAATCCAGTTCTATTTAAATGACAATAAACATTCCTCTCAAATTTATTAGCGTCCTTGTAGCATAGGTTCTACGTGCCTCATCCAAATTTCGACATTACAGTTCACATTACCACAATGACAACTACACAATCATTCTTATAGTGCTGCTTTAATCTCCGCTTGCTGTATGACTGCTCCTAAAATAACCACTTCAATATCATGGACAGAAATTCCTACTCCCTCTATGGCTGCCTCCTCCTTCCTCACCACGTCATTTCCCTCCGTGCGTGGCCTACCTCAGCCGTCAGCCGCAGATTTTCATTTCCACTGCTTCGTAATTATGTCGGGGCGTTGAGGGGGAAGCGACCACGATGAAAAGCAAGCGAAGTTTTCAGGGAGCGACTGCGACTGGTGGGGAAATTGATTTGCAGCCCTCTTCGGGGCGGTGTCGAGGAGTCACCACGCAAAAACAGCCACGGCGCACCCTCTCGGCGGCTCACGCCCTTCTACTACCCTCATTCTCCACGCTCCCTCAACATCCTCGTCCTCCCTCGCCCGCTCGCGTCCTCGCCCGCTCGCGTCCTCGCCCGCTCGCGTCCTCGCCCGCTCGCGTCCTCGCCCGCTCGCGTCCTCGCCCGCTCGCGTCCTCGCCCGCTCGCGTCCTCGCCCGCTCGCGTCCTCGCCCGCTCGCGTCCTCGCCCGCTCGCGTCCTCGCCGCTCGCGTCCTCGCCCTCTCGCGTCCTCGCCCTCTCGCGCCATCGCCCGCTCGCGTCCTCGCCCTCTCGCGTCCTCGCCCTCTCGCGTCCTCGCCCTCTCGCGTCCTCGCCCTCTCGCGCCCTCGCCCTCTCGCGTCCTCGCCCTCTCGCGTCCTCGCCCTCTCGCGTCCTCGCCCTCTCGCGCCCTCGCCCTCTCGCGCCCTCGCCCTCTCGCGCCCTCGCCCTCTCGCGCCCTCGCCCTCTCGCGCCCTCGCCCTCTCGCGCCCTCGCCCTCTCGCGTCCTCGCCCTCTCGCGCCATCGCCCTCTCGCGTCCTCGCCCCCTCGCGCCCTCGCCCTCTCGCGCCCTCGCCCTCTCGCGCCCTCGCCCTCTCGCGCCCTCGCCCTCTCGCGCCCTCGCCCTCTCGCGCCCTCGCCCTCTCGCGCCCTCGCCCTCTCGCGCCCTCGCCCTCTCGCGTCCTCGCCCTCTCGCGCCATCGCCCTCTCGCGTCCTCGCCCCCTCGCGCCCTCGCCCCTCGCGCCCTCGCCCTCTCGCGCCCTCGCCCTCTCGCGCCCTCGCCCTCTCGCGTCCTCGCCCTCTCGCGCCCTCGCCCTCTCGCGCCATCGCCCTCTCGCGTCCTCGCCCCCTCGCGCCCTCGCCCCTCGCGCCCTCGCCCTCTCGCGCCCTCGCCCTCTCGCGCCCTCGCCCTCTCGCGTCCTCGCCCTCTCGCGCCCTCGCCCTCTCGCGCCATCGCGTTATCGCGCCCTCGCCGTCTTCTGACCTCACTCTCTCGTGTCTTCGTTCCGTTGCGTCTTCCCCCTCTCGCGCCCTCGCCTTCTCGCATACTCATTGCCACTGGTCCTCACTCTCTCGCGTCCTGAGCGAACGTCTTTCTCATCCTCCCTGTTTTTTGTCTCCTCCGTCGTTCTCCCACGTCCCTCACCTTTTCTCTCTTGCGCATCCCTGCATGTCTCTTTATTTTGTTGATGTGCGTACCCTACTTCTCCCTTCTTCTATTCAAAACTCCCCGTAAACTTCTCTCCTTTTCATTGTCACCCCACACCACATAATTCCCTCCCTTCGCAGTCGATTCCCGCCATCCCAACCCCACTCCCTCTTCCCAACAACGTCCAGCCCCTCAATCTACGAATCTCATTCCCTTAACACTCGTTCCTCCACTTGTATGTCTCCTTCAGTAGTGTTCCCCGGTAGGCCATTCCCAGCCCTTCTCCCCCCCCTCCCTCTTCCCTCCGCCCTCCCGCCCACACGCGGCTCGTCGCCCGCGCTCCAATATGCACAATCAGGGCCTTCGACGAGTGAGGATGAATAATTGAACGTGTTCGCGGGCAGAGTGAGCGGGGGGGAGAGGGGGGCGAGGGCCCCGCCTGTCTACACGCTCATTGTGCAAATTGTCGAGGTTATTTGTCTTGCGCGCGCCCGCCTCGCGCCGCCCTCCATTCTACTCACGTTTGCCGCCCGCGCCCGCCCGCCCGCGCCCGCCCGCGCCCGTTCTTATCAAGTGCGCGACCCCGTGCGGCCCTCCGGTTCCGCTCGAGCAAATCGGCCTCGTCCGACATCCTTTATTTATTAGCGAGTCCGAATCTTTATTAATGTGGAGCACCGCTTGCATGACAAGCGCAGACTCCGGGGCCGCTGATTCTCTGTTGTCTCAGACCCAACCGGGCATTGAACATGCGAGGTTGAAAGGACGGAGAGGTGGAGTGTGGAAATGTAATGTGCAGATCTGAAGTAAATGCAGTGGATGTCGAAAAGCGCTCTGAGTGTTTGGTGAAATAGAATTTCAACTTCCAATCAAGGCATCAAGCATTAGTCTTTTCCTTCCGTGAATTGTGAAGTGGTAATCTACATTTTTGTTTGTGGAATTATATAGAATATCAAGCATTACTCTTTTTTTTCTGTGAATTGTGAAGTGGTAATCTACATTTGTGCTTGTGAAAATATATTTTGGGAAAGCCCTTGATGTCTATTTTCACTATTAAAAGGAAATTAAATGTAGTAAAGTTCTCTTTAGGAAACGATTGATGTAAATGCTTTGATTACTTCTACATATTTGAATTGAAAAAATTTACAAGAGAAGAAGGACAAAGATCATTTCAGAACCCACTAAATGACTTCAATTAGGCCCTGAAACATTTTGCCAATAATTTAATATACAATTCTAAATCGATATATGTACACTAGAACCCCGGTATTCCGAACTAATTGAAGGTGTGGCCGGTTCGAATTCGGAACTGTTCGGATTATCCGAAAAAAATGTTCTGTACCTATACAAATACGTTAATAGGATTACCAGAAACAAAGTAGCGTAGCGTGCGATGTGAAGAAATGGCAACGTAACCAAGAGATCGCATCATCAAGCTGATTCAATTCCTTACGGCAATTAAAGATTACCGATTTTACACGTTCCTCTAAGTGAAAATTACTGGTACATAAACATGTGATATACACCGTTGTTACTAGTGCAATAAACGTTTCATTTGTTTTAATAATTAATTGTTCAGTTTTACAGCAATTACAGAATCCATATTTTACACTGCAAATAAGCATTTTATTTATTTCGTATATTTTTCCTCCATCCCGAATTTTGTTCGGATTACCGAAAATTTCAGATTTGCATGGTTCGGATTAGCTCTACTGTATTTTGTATGTCAGTGTTTAAGTTGAGAACGATTCTTCGTGACCTATTGTTTTCACATTTTATGCATCTCAAAAACAAAACAAAATGTATCGTAATTCATTAAGCTTTTTAAAAATTTTATGATGAACCTATAACTATTTGTATTCTGTATTCATCTTATAAAATTAAAAATTGAAAACTTACTGAATTGTTAATGAAGTACCTTGCTGTTCACACTCATTTTAGGATATTACAAATTTTTATATAAACACTAATGAATGAAAAATATTTCGAACATTTAGCTCTAACAAAATAAGAACGTTAAATATACAAAAACTCGTCCATAATTCTGCAAAGCAAATTATATGAAGAAATGATGTACAAATCGCGAAATACGAATTTATAATTGTAAATTTATGAGATACATGTTCTCCTTCGAATTTCCAAGAAAAAGTGAAAAACGTCACTGCGGGTAACCTTCATTATACCAATCAGGTTTCTCATGCACTAATTCACCTGATAGATGAGAGTAACTCCTACATACATATATATATATATATATATATATATATATATATATATATATATATATATATATATACAGGATAGTAATTTTAAAACGAGTTTTTATCGCAGGAAAAGGTTTCCATTTTATCTAGCGCAGCTATTCGCATTGACAGGTAATTGGGCCGCTGCGGGATTGGTTTCTGGCCAGAGGAGGGGAGGGGGAGCAGGGGCGACTGCGGCGGATGCGAAACCGATTTGGGCAGAAAGGCGCATCTGATTATGGGCCGATAGCCTGCGAGGGAAGAAAGTCAAACTGATCAGCGGTCTGTTGCGCGCAACGGAAATCGATGAAGCCGCTGATGATGAAGCGATCGCTGCGCGGCGAGTTGCGCCCGCGACGCGGCCTTCGCCTGCCCCCGCCCCGCCCCCGCCCCGCCCCCGCCCCGCCCCCCGCCCCGCCCCCGCCCCGCCCCCACCCCGCCCCCGCCCTGCCCCCGACCCCACCCCGCCACCACCCTGCCACCGACACGCCACCGCCCCCGCCCCACCCCTCCCCCGCCCCGCCCCCGCCCGCCCCAAGCCCGTCCCAACCCCGCCCCCGCCCCGCCCCCGCCCCGCACCGCCCCCGCCCCGCCCCGCCCCGCACCGCACCGCCCTCGGCTTCGCCCCGCCCCGCCCGCCACCCGCCCCCGACCCACCTCTGACCCCACCCCGCCCCCGACATGCCCCCGCCCCACCCCTCCACGCCCCTCCCCTCCCCTCCACGCCCCTTCCCGCCTCGCCCCCGGCCCCGCCCCGCCCCCGCATGGCCCGCGCCCCGCACCGCCCTACGGCCACGTCCCCGCCCCGCCCACCACCCGCTCCCGACCCGCCCCCGACCCACCCCCGCCACGCCCCCCGCCACGCCCCCGCCCCCGCTCTTCATGCGGTACGGACGTACGCAGTGACATATCCAGAGAAGCAGAGGGTTGGGACTTTTGAATACCACCAATATAATGTTTTATATTTGACTCCATTTTATAAAACATAGTTGTTATATATAAAAACCATCACATTCTGAAGGATTATTTGCACCATAACAGATGATTTTGTTGAAAATTTCATAGAACGAACATTATTCCAAATATATGTATGGGGATCCCTAACTGAAATCACTTCCTCTCACCCTGAAATATTTTCTTAATCCACACCTGAAACTTACTCTGGCATCTAGTGGAATAGCCAACGCTGCTCTTTTCCACCTTCGGGTTGCTTCGCTGTAGCCCAGCCATTTGCCCCATTGGCCCATTCGCCCATTCGCTCGAATTAGGAATCGGCCTTTCACGGGCGGAACTCTTCCGCACCACCTGGTGCCCCAGTTCGCTCCGTGGCCACAACCACCCACCCTACCCCCACCCCACCCCGCCCCATCTTCTTCCCACCACTCGCACGTCTCCTCCACACCATCATCAAGGCAACTCTCACGCCTCCCCCCTCCCAGCCCAGCCCACCCCACCCTCACTTCGAACTCCACCATACCCTGTCCACGATCCCAGCCCCGACCCTGTGAGTCTGCCTCAGCCACACGTCTCCCATCACCCGATCCACCCTCTTTGCCCAGCCCCTTCATCCACCACACTCGCCCACCTCTCTCACCCCCGCCGACCAATCCACACGCCCATTCTCCTCACCCAGCCACGCTCACTCACCTCCCTCACCCACCTCCCTCACCCACCTCCCTCACCCACCTCCCTCACCCACCTCCCTCACCCACCTCCCTCACCCACCTCCCTCACCCACCTCCCTCACCCACCTCCCTCACCCAGCCCCCTCACCCTTCCCCCTCACCCAGTCCCCTCACCCAGCCTCCTCACCCAGCCCCCTCACCCAGCCCCCTCACCCAGCCCCCTCACCCAGCCCCCTCACCCAGCCCCCTCACCCAGCCCCCTCACCCAGCCCCCTCACCCAGCCCCCTCACCCAGCCCCCTCACCCAGCCCCCTCACCCAGCCCCCTCACCCACCTCCTCGCTCGCCCGCTACACGTTGCCTATCTGCCTTCCGCACTCTTTCTCGTCCGCGCCCGCTCCGAACTCCCGCCCACCTGCACTCGAGCGTGCGCGCCCAGTCCGATCGCCCGCTCCCGTTCTGCCCCCTCCCCTCCCCCCCACTCGCGGCCGCGATGCGGCATCCGCTCGGCTGCAGTTTCTGCGCCCGCGCGCCCCGCAGCCCTCGCCGGCTGGGGCTGCTGATACGCTGTTCCGGTACACTTTCGCAAGGCCCTCCCCACCCACAAATTGTGATTCTGTTTCTACGATATGAATATGTTTTCGAGTTCCATCCAAGATTAACACACGTTCTTTTCAGCTGTAGCCAAACTGAAGCTCGACTTTTTCTGTTTCTACATATTTTATGATATCTTCAAAGTTAGTAAAATAGAGTTTCTGTCATTGAAGAATATTTTTACGATGGTTTTAAAGTTGGAATATCTGTCGTTAAATATCGCGTACACTGTTTTGACTTCAGTACCTGTGTAGTTAACTTTAGGCTATGAATAGACTGATGCACATACGTATTAAAATGGTTACATCTATGATGACTAAGAAATTTTAGAATAAAATACTGGAGGATGGATGGATTCACCGAACGTTACGTAAAATCTGCTTGTTTCACTATAAAATCACGTGGTTCGACCGAGTTTTAATCCCAGAACAGAGATTCAGCTTCTTTTAAAAATTATTAACGGTATCTAAAGGTAGACATATAACGGGCAGATCTTTACTTACGAATGGCATATCTTTATTTTCATGCCAGTTCCTTCGTCATTCGACTAACTTCCAATGGATGGACGAATTTCAATAATAGGTTATTACGATGACAAAATGTGACCTATTGAAAGGGGAAGACAGGAGAAAGACAAAAATCCGCAGGAAGCCGTCCTGTAAACGTGCAGGGTATCAGATTTGGCTTTTTCGTATTCCAGCAATCGAGTTTTCGAAACACGGTCTCCAGAGGTGAAGTTCTCGCCTCCTTCGTCTGGTTGGCTGTGCCAGAGTTTTGAAATGGGTGGCTTTCTCGGCGTGTCATGGTCCTCCGATTATCTGCAGCCAATCGCTGTGACCCGCTGTTCGTAGAGTCTGTCCGATAGATGGGAATTGGATGCGCTAGGGCGCGATCGGCTCTCGTCTTGTGAACGTCGAGCGGTATGAGGGCCTCTATGGCGGGCCATCGCTGTCAGACTTGTTCAAATTATTGCATTTGAACAATCACTGAGTAGGAACTCTCCAACAGTATACTACAAGTATTTGTACTTTTCCAGAGGAGTTTTGGAGTTTTGAAGCATCCGGGGTGTGATCGTTGGCCTTTATTGTCTCATACCTTCACTCTTCTCGCCCCGGTGGGCGTAGATGTACACTGTAGTAGTGCCAATTTCCAGATTCACCCGAACTCAATGAACAATATCTCCATAATCTGGATGAGACATTCTCGCCAGCACGAAGGTTACTATCTAGATGAGTTACTACCGCTATGATTATACTTCACTCATGCGCCGGGATAAGTCCCACCTAATAATAAAAACAAAATAATAACTGGGTATAGGGTATCCCAACAGCGGGCTAACCGGGGTAATCAAATCCGGAGACAACAATACGCCTTCTTCACTGCGGCACCACCTTGAATTGAAATTGAATTGAATTGAATTAATGCCTTATTTTGCGTGGCGAGACTCAGACCATGAGGCCTGCTCTTCCGTCTCTACGCTCCTTTCACCAACTAGCAGAAAATGGAGGTATTTGTTAGGCGAGAAACAGGCGATTTGAATTTAGCTCAGAGGCGTCATTTAGGTTTGAAGATCTTTTACATGCAAGTAACTCTGCTAACATGGGCCAGCCGGCTTTACTTCCCCTCCGAAGGAAGGCGTACGTAGAATTTTTTCGCTCTTAAAAATCCAGGGCTTCGATCGGGATTGAACCCGCCAACTTGGGTACAACAGTCCGAAACGCTAACCGTTACACCATCGCAGCGCGCATACACCTTGGCAGTAACGACGTGGATATCAGAGAAGCCGGGCACTCTTGAAGAGGTTTCTAATCCTCGTCCGTCTGCACATGAGACCGCGATCCCGATCCTGCGTCCGCGGAGAGGCCACAGACTACAAATTCCCACCCACGACCCCCCCTTCTCCACCAGCAGTCGCCCTTCGCCCTCCGTCACTCGGAGGTGCGGCAGCGTCCCCTGCTTGCAACGTTCAGACGCCCAAGTGCTCCACAGGTCACGCTCATCCGCGCAGCGGCCATACACAGCCCTCGGCCGTCCCTACTCGCCCCTCAAATCCCGCCACAGCGGCCCTGAATTACTCATGCCGCGCGGCTCTGCGTGAACCTATTTACGATGGGCGGAGCCTCAGGAGTTGAGAGGAATTAGTCCTCCTAGTCAACTGACGTTGGTTTAGTTGGAGGGATTAGTTGTGGCGCCGCCGGGATCAGCGGATTAGTTTTGTGCCTATTTTAAGCAGCGTGATCGGATTTGATGAGTTGAAACGGGCGGCTACTCAATGTCACGAGGTAGTGAACGAGATGTTCTGCTTTTGGATTCCGAAGTGAGACGAACTTTGGGTATGTTTCGGTCACTGCAAAATAGTGTTTACGGTAAACGTACGACAATTTTAGTTCTTCTCAACGTGTACTATTTACCTACAGAGAGTTTATCACGATACAATACTAAAATTGAGAGCATGAAGCCAATATTTAGGAATAGCAACTCAACTTCCAAGAAAGTTATTTAACTTTACTGCGAGATCCATTCCCGGCGTTTAATGAACAACTTGCGTTGTTCATTAAATTCCTACGTTTGATACAACAAATATCTAAGCTGAACGAGATGAAACTAATGTGCCAATGGCATTGTATGATAGTATTGTGAAGTTCTCAGAAAAGGCACTGCGGAATGTCTTGGGAAATGTAAACATTTCATTTATTCTATGTCAGTATAAATGAAGCATTCATATCAGTTTTGCTCTCATTAGTGTGGTTCTATATACTTTTTTCTGAGTGTCAAAGATATCAGAATGCTGTTTTGGCTTACGAAAGATGCCGTAGAACCGCACACAATGACGTACTCGAACGGTTTCCAGTTTCGCTGCCCACATATTTTACGGAACTTTTTTTTAATGCAGTGCGTAGGACCGTGTTAAGTACGAATTGTTGGGATAAAGCTACACAAATACCATTGATCGCATTGCCAGAATTAATGAACATTCCAACAAAGTAAAAAATGTAGGGCCGCATATGAAAAAACAACAACAAAATTTCCTAAAATACTCTCACATCGAAAGTGTTTGAAGCCATTGAAAGACTTTGTCGCGTGTGTCCCTGCGGCTTTCAAAGGCAAAATCCCGCATTTAATTATCGCATTTCAATGGATGAATAACTGCATTCCTTTATTTAGTTTCAAATGAACATCAACCGTATTGTTTAGAGCGAAATATTATCAGAACCTAAGTTCTTTACCATACGAAGTTGGCTTAGTGTTAAAACATGATGTTTCGTACTTCGTTCGCGAAAGAATCCTAAAATCCTACTGTCGAAAACGTGTATTGCCAATTCGTAATGGTGATAGAAATTGCTGACGATGTTAGAACTGATGAAAAAGCGAAAAAGGTGAAAGTGATCGCTATTGAAAATAGCAAGACAGGGACTAGACATGATGAAGTGCAATAATGAAGATGGAAAGTGAAGTAAAAGGAAGGATAGATATTTTTCAGCCAGCGTGAAAAATAACGTACGCCAGATTAGACTACTTTTGAGGAAAAGTGAAAGAAATCCAAGAGGCGCTATCGTTTTTCGCTCATGTGGATATTCACAAACTGATAACCAGAACCTGAAGGGCTCCTTAACCCTAATAAATAACACAAACAGATGGTTGATAATATTCGTTTTTAATTACGTGTTTTCTGATAGAGGAATATTAAACCGTGTTTACTTACGTTGCACAAAAAAGTCTTTTTTTTCACCTTATGCTTTTTCGCACCGGCCGCAGGAAAGCCTGCGGCAGCGGTGTGTACGACAAGAGTCAATCAGGGGGGAGCGAAGGGTTGCGCTGACGGAGGCTGACGGGCCGAAGGGCCGAAGGGCCTCCAACGCGCAATATCGCGAGGCGCCGGTGAAAAAGCGCCGCCATTAGCGTCAGCTGCGCTCCGCCGCCTCCTCAACACCCCCCTCTCTCTTCTCCACTGCTCTCCTTTCCTCTCCTCTGCTCCCCGCCCCGCGCGCGCTGCAGCGGGAGGGGAGGCCGGGCCGCTAGGGACAGGAGAGCGGTGAGACGCGAAGGGCTGGAGGAGAACGCTTGGTGGATGAGATTACCAGAAGGGGAGGAGGAGGAGGAGCGAGGTACAGAAGAGAAGAAATGAGGAGGAAGGGAGGAGAAAAGATGGGAAGGGGAAATGAGAAAGACATGATAACGGAAGAGAGGAGGGAAGAGAGAGAGAGAGAGTACGCGGACAGAATGGAGGAGGAGGGGAGAGCTGGAAGAGAGGACGAGGGGATTAGCAGAAAAGGAAAACGAGGTTCAGAGGAAGAAGAGAACAGCAGAAATAGAAGGCTTGGAAGAAGAAAAGAGGAAGGTAAGTAGGAAACTTAAAAATAGGGGAAGATGGACTAGTTTGGAGGAGAAGGAGAGGGTTCGTTGCAAGGGATGATGATCAAATGGGAAAGGAACAAACGAGCGAGGAATAAATGAAGGAAAAATTGACTAAAGGTTAATGAAGAAGAAGGCTGGAGGAAGAAGACCAAGAAAATGAAGAGGAAGTTTAGAGAAGGGAGAGGGGGAAGAAAAAGGGAAAGGAGGGAAAGATGGAAAACTAGCAGAGGAAGTTTTGAGCAGGAGAAGCGGACTTCGGGACCAGAGGGAACGGAAATTTGGGGGGGCTTTGAGAAGCAGATGTGGAGAGGATGAGAGGAGGGGTTTGAGGAGAAAATTCGGAAGAGAAGTAATGAAGCAAGGAGGCCTGGAGGGCGAAAGGGAGGGGCAGGGGAAGGGACAGAGGGAAGGCGTGTGGCGAGGACCGGGCGGCCGGCAGCCCCCGGCCGAGCGAAATCGTCAAAGAGCAGAGGGCGGCACGTCTGATTTAAGAGTTCGGTCTCGGAGGAAATCAACATTGCAGACAATCTGACGCGCTTGTATTCTGACAAGGCCGCCCGCCAAGGCGAGTCTTAATATCAAAGAAAATAACGTTTTCCCTTGAAGTTTTCATCTAGAGCATAATTTCCGCTGCTTTCAGGAACTGCGAGGTGCAGTGATGGATCTTTGTCGCGTCCCGCAGCGCCCGCCCCGGAAGCTGGGAACAGCGGCCCCGACGCCGCACGCCGGAAGTTGGTGCAGACAGCGACGCAGCGCCGAAAGGAAAATGCGATTTGTTTCGCGAGGGCTGAGCTGCAGTGCTCTGACCACTTGCTTGACAAAGGCTTAAATATCCTACGCAGTCTCTTGCGAGTGTACGTTCAATTCATTCATAAGAGTGTGGTTGCCAACGAATTATATCAGTCATGTTTTCTACCTAATCCTTTCCTGATTTGCAAGTTTAACTACATTCCTTTTCAATACAAATTGATTGATCTTATACATGTACATTCAATTCAGGTTTTCTCAATGAATAGCATTCGATCTCTATGCAAACGGAAAAAAATCAACAGACTTATATTCCTGATTCACAAATTAATAATTCAAATTATTATTTACTTAATTTGTTGTTAGCACGACAAATTCTTGAAATAAATAAATAAGTAACACGGCAGTAGCCACGTAATATTTCGTAACGAACTTAAATAAAGATTTATAACCATCATGAGATTAACCAATTTCTATAATTTGCTTTTTCCAAACAACCTCCAAAAATATACAACATGTGGTTAACGAACATATACAAGCTTCATACTTGAACACAATGATGTAGTATTTCTAATTTTTTCGTCGCATTTAGGTCAGAAGCTTTTTTGAACCGAGAAAACATTTTAAAGCACTAAAAATATGGCTCAAATAATATAAAGTAAATCTTTTACAAGGTGATACATAATAAATGTAGTATCATATTATAAATGTATTATCATACGATGTAAATGTGGCATCCTGAAAACAGTAAATAAATGTTTCAAACTATTATATTTATTATTTTACAACAATCATGAAAAAACATAAAATCCCTTTACCAAAAGGAAAGTAAAATCAACGTGCAAATAGATACAATATAAATACACTTTAGCCAATAAAAGGATCCAAATATCTACCATGGAAGTGATTACCACAAAACCGCTTAATTTTGGATTATCCATTGCCGTAAACTGCATTGCAAGGAGCTGTAACGAAACAGGAGTGGGGTGACTCAGCATCCCCATGCTTCGTCACATTTCCATTGCACGACCAGTTACGTGTATAAAGCTTTCTTGGAAAGGTAGCGAGAGGTGTGCGATTATAAACATAGCTGAAAGTTCAGTGTTCTCCGAAACAGTGTTGGGGTGACTCAAGCATTCCTCACGTCACCTTCCGGCTTAAATATAATCATAATTACCGATAATATTGTAACGTAGTGGGTAGGGATCTACGACACGAGGAAAACGAACATGAGTGAGTATATACAAGTTTATTTACAAGTTGTACATATGTACAAAATGTCACTCTTAAGGCGGTTTGTTAGAGCTACCTCTGCAGCCCCCCCCTCTCTCTCCATGCGCCTTGCGGCGACACCTGCGACAGGCCTGCTAGACACCTGGTGTGCCCCGGCAGATCGACAATCTGCCTGATAGTGTTCGAGGTATACGTCGCCTGGCCCGAACACATCGAACCACCAGGTGCCATCGGCACTCCGCACCAGCCTGGGTGGATAAAGCTTTGTGGACTCGCCAGGAGCAAACCAGAGTTGTTACCCATCCGCGCCATCGGGACGCGACGTTATTTAGGCGCGAGTCACATGACCTCCCATGTCATGTCTCCTTCCTCCCGCGCTGGATAGAGACATCTCTGGCGTTGTCTTTGCACGCGGCCCCGTGTCTTCTGGAAATTTCAGCCTTTTGTTCGGGCGGCTATTTTTAGAGCCCTCAACCCTCAACCACCTTGCGCTTCAGCGCTGAGCTGCTGCAAGCCGTGACGCTACAATATAAGTGCATCAACTCGTAAATTACAGAACGATCTTACCAGGTATTCCAACTAATTGCAGACACTACATAAGTACTGTTCTCCTCACTTATATTTGTATGTATGTACTCGGCCCGACAGCCCGTGAACGAGCTGAGGCCTACCGGCAATATCCTTGCCTCGCGGCCACGGGTAAAGGGGGTTCTTGTGGTTAGCACGTAAACATCCTCACGCCGTACTCCGGTCTTCGCAAACTGAGAAGTGAATTTTCTCATCGTCTCACAGCAACATGTACTGGGACATTGCATGGAAAACGCACACTATAATCTTGTCTGACCGAAAATCGAACCGCGTAGTGGAAAGCTAGCACGCTGACGAAGTTCTAGCGACGCGGCTCATTTATATTTTCCTAGAATACAATATATTCTTAAAACTATTGACGCTTGTGGGGAATTTCTCTCTTAGCGCTGTGGCAAGAAATATTTAAAATGGAAATTTCATCACTACATGCTCACTTCGTTGCAGAGGGGAGCTATGTTGAAAAGGTTGGGTTGCTAAGCGCAGGAAAAAAGTTTCACTGTGCTGTGACGAAGGGCGAATTTGTGAAGTAAAGGGGTACAGCTCTTTGTTCATCCGCTGCAGGCGATACTTGAAAAGGCTTCTATTGAGAGGTTCTCATAGTTTGTCGACATTGTAGAAAGATTAATTGCCCTGATTCGTCGCCACCAATGATAATTAATATCCTGAGGCATTCACTAGTGAGACCAAACATCTCCTCTATCTCATGTTATTTTCTACTCTTTACCACATTATTCTTCCCACGATGAAAAAAATAAAACGAAGAAAGTTGTTGAAAGTTATTTTTATTTTTAGGATCGTCAGGTTTATGTGTTTTATAGTTTCTGTTTTTTTTCTTATCTCTAGATAATTGTGAGCAAAGCGCATCTCAAAGCGAGTGTTCTTGAATCGAGCGAGCGTTCGTGCGTAGTTTCAGCATAATAAAATAAATTAAAAATACAACAATTTGACTGGAAAAGTTTAATTCGTAATTGTGGAAATGGGAAAAATGTATTAAGACCAAATGGGCAAAATATGGCATATTAATGGTGTGATGTGCCACATATTATTACCTACAGATAAGACATATTAAGTTCTATCGTACAGTTCCTTGGCAGAGAATCCTCCCCACGAAGTATTTTTAAGTCCATTAAATGAAAGATCATTTATGCAAAAAACATCACACCCAATCAGCACATTATAGTGGTATCTGTACAATTCATTATTTATTTACAAATATGTATTGTGTAAAGGAAGAATGAAGTTCATAACTGAAACCATATAAATAAGGAACCACCATTGAAAGTGGTAAGAAATGTATGCCATATACTATACAAAACATGAACAGGTTCGCGGGATTTCGAGTTGCACGTTCAAACATACTTCCAGATAAGGGATAAACCAAACGAATTAAAGTATTCTGATTTCTTTGACCGCCATTAAAACAGAGAACAGTCAAAGAAAACTATGACCAAATATATCGATTGTCATGTCAACTGACTAAAACTGAAGCGTATAAGCTTTTTACAGGGTAGAGAACATGGGTTCTGCAGGATAAATGTGAGCATTCTGATCAGAATCGTTCAATTTGAGTTTACGATAAGGGACTATCATCTGTCTATCTAGAAAAATTGTCAGAAGAATTTCGACATCCGTCAGCTCAGCAAAGAAGGTTGATAAACTTTCTCGTGGAGGTATCATTCCTGAAGTCAAATGTCTGGTACAACAGTACGCCAACATTCGACTCTACAACTTACTAAGTGCAAGGGCCTGTTATGGATGTTAGTCAACAGGATGATTCTGAAGATGACAGTTAAAATAAAAGACACCTGTATTCATCAACTTTTAGACTACTTAAAAGTGAGTTACAAAAATTTCTGATGATTTGTCAGTTTGTTTAGGTAAATTCTAAGGAGATGAAAAACGTTATACAAGTTATTTATGTGTTAAGATATAGCCAAATACTGGTATTCATAAGAAGAAATTTTGGATACCTAACTTTTCACACTAATTTTAATTCCGAAAACTGTTATCAACGTTGCATGATTTTGTGCATAATACCTTTTATTTATAAACCCTAATGCAGAAACGGTACAGAGCTAAAAAAAATACAAATGCTGTTTTATACTCAATTGTCTCTTTATATTGTTACATTATTTGTAATAGAAAAACATTAGACCCGTACAAACATTTGCATATTGGAATGGGGTGATAAATTACGACGATTTTGACGTGAACGTGTGTTGTTTCCAAACATTTGAGAAATCTGGAAGAAATTTCATTTGAGAGCAGAAATAATAAAACAATAGTAGGTGTGTTTAAAATACGTTATAAGGATACATTCCATTATCGTATTAGGAGTTTGCTTGTTCAGGTTCTTTTAATTGTATTTTCTTTGTGCCAGTACGGACATTTCTTTTGGCAAATACATTTTTGTATATGCTTTTAATTGCTTAAGACTAAATCTTAAAATAAGGAAGTTATTATCAGAAAAGGAACTTTTTCTCTCAAACGCATTCTTTAATGGATTTACGTTTGAAATTTGAAAACCATTTAAAAGTTTGAGATGTTAGGAGTTTGGAAAGAGAGTTACTGAGTTAATATTCCTTATGAGAAGTAATCATTGGAATGGATTTAAAAGTTTTACAAGAGGAAAAGACGAGAGGCAGGACTGGAGACAAGTTATGTTTTGTAAAGAGTTTAAACCTTGTTGGTACCCTCGTAACTAGAATTATACGAACGGGCTGTAGGACGGATTCGTATTCACTTTGGCACTTAGTAAATCGTATCTTTGAGTTAAGGAACGCTCATGTATCCGACATTGAAACTTTGCCTCTTTCTCAGTTGAAAATCCATAAGACATTTAATGAAGAAGCTCGTTATAATATCGTTAATAACTCTTGACGTTTCAGCAAAGTAAACAACATTCCTTAAACATTTTGTAGCAACGTTGGTTTCTTGCATCCGAAGCATAAGAAAATAGCTCTACTGTGCGTTTTGAAGGAAACTAGTTTCTAAAGAATTCGTAAGTGCTATGAAAAATACACGCTTGGACATGCTTATCATCAATATATGGTGACGTGCTTGGCGTCATTACATGGTGCAATTTATAATTTAATCATAATAAATTATTATGTACTATCTCTTAGTTCACAAAAATGAATATTTATCTTTCACGATTATTAATACAAACCTGGTTTTCTGTTTTATTGTGGAAACGCAAAAAAATAAATAAACATATCTATACACCAGAAAAAAGTGTATGCTTTTCTGCGAAAAAATAATATGCTTTTATAATAATCCATTTTTGAGAAATATTGAGAGAAGATTTTTTCACTAAATTTTTACTCTTGGACATCACATGCAATAAACTCAGCTATTAGAGCAGATCTTCCATCATCAGTTTAAATTTTCAAAATTATGTACCTTACACTTTAAACTTGAATATTTTTTAACTTTATATTTTACTTTCGTTTTATGTACTTGAATTCGATTATCAAGCAGTCTTCTAATTTTTTATATAAATTTAAACAGTTATATTGATAAAATTAGAAAATTTTGAGAGTCAAATTTATTTTAAATGAGGTTTTTGAAATGTACTCGCTTTTACAGTCCAATACATATTATTAAAAAATATATAAATCATACATTTATTACAAAACTATGGATATAATTTATTAGTATTTTTATACCTAAATCAATTTCAAACTTACCTTTATAAATATTGTGAATGTGAAGAAAAAATACAAATGTTATCATTCTCAAATAGATACAGTTCCCTTTGCGCAATTCAAAGTAAAATAAAGAACCACTCACCAAAGATAAAATATATTTTAATAGTTGTTTCAAATAAATTGTAATAATATTCTTTATTAATTATTTCTCCTTTTAAGCATTATATTTCTAGTAAATGGTTCATTTGTTTGCTAATTTGGTTTTAACAATGGGTAAGTTACTATAGTTAGGCTGCATTTACTGAAAGGCAATTGTGTGTATTTTTAAAAGGGAAACTCGTTTTGATACATTTTTTAGTCACAAGTACGCTGTTTCATTCTTCATCGGTCAGACGTATTAACGCTAAATTTGAAAGCAATGACTTCAAGTGGCACTTTTTCTTTGTGACACACGACATTGTAATTAACATCACTTATATATATGTTTATATCGGAATAGAAGATTGATAAAGGATCAAGATCGTTAAGTGTAAATAACAGAGATTTTACTAGCGCTAAGTATTTCTATCTTCTTATAGAGCAGGTTCATGGGCTAAGTATTCATGCCGATTTTAGAAACTAAAATCCACAGATCATACACGAATGCCAGCCAGATTGAGTGACATCTTTCTTAAGATCCCTCCCTTCAACCTTCAGTATTTTTTTATTATTTTTTTTTAATTTACTTTCTGTCTGTTCGGCATAATATGCCTTTCAGGGTTTTTAATTTACATTTTATAAATACACATAATTTTTGGCCTTTCGGCTAACAGTATTTGAGGAGGGCCACACGGCTACCTCGTAAATACAGTCTGCAGAGCAGTAATTCAAAAGAAATTCATTTTAAGTTTGGTTTATTATTATTATTATTACTATTATTATTATTATTATTATTATTATTATTATTATTATTATTATTATTATTATTATTATTATTATTCACCTTTAATTATTCTAATTTAAGGTGGTTTAAGAGAGTCTTTGGGGTATCGGGAAATAATGCGGGTTGGGATGGAAGCATTTTTGCCTAGATTAAATATTTGTGCACTTGTACACGTTGGAAGCAGTGTGAAAAATCTGTTACTCATCTGTTGAATATATTCGTTAATGGAAGGAATGTTTAGCTCTCTGTGAATTTGCTTATTTGGAATAAACCAAGGGGCTTGTACGGCTTTTCGTAGGTACTTGTTTTGAATGATTCAACCTTCAGTATTCTGGCAGTGTCTCTGACCCGGAGGTCCCAGAGTTCGAGCCCCGAGGATGGCAGGATTTTCGACACTAGCTTGTCAGCTAGGTCTAAGTCAGTCGCTGTCTGGAGGAGAATTCTAGCGGCCGGGTTTTCTGATCGGTAGTTTTCCGTGGTTTATCAGGCCAATGCCGGAGCAGTATCCTAACAAACGGGCCACGGACCACGAGTGAACTTTCCTTCCTCTTGTCCTATCCTCACCTCCTACTTACACACATACTCTTACGTGTACTACACTATGACATACGCCGAGAGAGCAGTCGGGAGCTTTGAGCTTAGCCCCACTGGGGCGGAGCCACGCTTGTGGGTTATACCAGGTTGGGGAAAACCACCACAAACCGACAGGTAGGTAGGCGCCGGATCTCGCCTTCTATCGGGGAAATGCCATTGTTATCACCCTCTTATCGTACTAGGACCTTTAGGACTCAGTTACCGCGCCCGGAATAAATAATCAATTAATCAATTCAGCTCTCGGAGCGAGGAGAACATTCTGAAACCCACTGCCGTCGTTGGTATAAAGGGAACGGAAATAGCCAAGGAAATTCTGAATTTAGGTCACTATTGCAACGCAAGCTCACAATTAACTGGTAAAAAAGATCTAATTTAAAGTCATATTGGCTCACTAAAAGTTCTTACTTACAAGTAAAATCCACAAGCACATTTAACAGACTTTATGAGCTATCTCTGATGAAAAGAAAATATTTTATATGAAGACTAGGGTAAATGTGACAAAATACTGAAAGAGAAGAAAGTCTATTATAAAGCCTTATGGCCTTCATGATATCAATAAGATCACAATGAATAATAATTAATGAGAATTACACAGTTTCACAGGGAAATACTTCACATGTTATTAATTATGCACGGCATAAAACTTACTCCTCTAACATTTATGATGAGATATTACATAACTGATAATCCACTAATAAACTAATTTGAATCCGTTACAATTTGGCTGTAACACGTTCTTGCTACAAATTCTGAAGCCAAATAAACCAAGAGCTTCCTTTTTTATATATACGGTCAATATATTATTACACCTGAATTGATAAAATCACTTCTTTCTGGCAGTAAGGTCGGAAGTTATGCTCCAGATAATAAATCAAAGTTGAGAAATCTATACTTTTTAATCTCTTTAAACGCCTGCTTTATTTTAAACAAAAAAATCAACTGACTGGCCGAGTTTCTCTCACAAGGAAAATAGAGATCACAACAGAATTCTCATCGCAGTAACAAAACACCAGTAGTAAATGGTATTATTTATCTTTTAGTGATTTGCATTTGTGTGGTTCTATCGATGCCCAGTTAGAGACATCTTGCATCGCACAGGGCAAGCAACCTAGTCTTCATTTCTTAAAAGCTCCCATTTTCAAAAACGTTATCATTTATGATGATTCATCATGATTTTAGTGTACTAAATAAACTACCAATATATAGATTATTTTAAACACGTTTTCATCGTAATCAGAAGAAAACTTACATTTTGTAAGTCTTACATTGAATTACTTTTTTACTTAAATATGGACAAAGGAGCAAGTGTGAGGTGACGGCGCATTCGTGTATCATTAACACTCATTCATAGCAAGTATTAGGAATCAGAACAAGCATAAAACGAAAGTCTTAAAAGTGTCCTGTTTTTCATATACCCCGATAAGATACTAATAGTGTTAATACGATAAAGATAGATTTACCTACGTAAATATTATACAATGCAAAATAATTTCGAAGTGACTTTGTCATCAACTGATGTCACTGCAGTGCCTCTGACCGGGAGGTCCTGGTTTGACTCACGACCGTGGCAGGATTTTCGACACTAGCCAGATGGCTACGTCGAGTTCCGTCACTGTCTGCAGGAGAATTCTGCCGACCAACTGCTCAGATTGGTAGTTTTTCCGTAGTTTCTCCGATCAATACCAGGCGAATGCCGGGGCAATATCTTAACAAACGGGACGTGACCACGCGCGGTGGTTCCTTCCTCTCCCTTGTCTTATTCTCACTCCTTACTTATACACACACTTACATGCACAGGCTGGGACGGCGTGCCGCAGGTGGGTAATACTGGTTAGGGAAAATTCCGCTACCCAATTGTAGTCTCACGCGGGTCTCACAATCTACTGAGAGAAGTCCACCGCCACCTCCGAGGCAAAACCATGTACCACACTTACGGGACCAATGATCATAGCCGTTGACGCCCACCGCAATCACCAATCAATAATAATCGAAGTGACTTATGGGTACAAGAAACATATTCAAGTCGATTCGCCACTACCCAAGTTGAAGACGCACGTTAAACCCTCGCTGTGCGCGAGAGCACTCATCTACCGGGCGGTCCGCAGGGTTCACTCTGAGGACCATAAATCTGCTCCGTCCAGTGGGCATGGCGTGGCGGGGAGGGGCGTGACGTGGCGGGGCGGGGCGGGACGGGGCGCGCGGGCGCGGCCTAACGCGCGCTGACAGTCGCGGGTCGCGCGATTGACTCCCGTTCGCCGCGCGACTTGCCCTCATAATCGCCAGTTAATAATCCTCGGCCCGGACGCTCATTAGTCGGCGCTCGCCGGCGGCGGCCGCGGGAGGTGGCGAGCGGCGCAGGGGAAAGGCGGGGGCCGGGAACTAGGGACGAGTGGGCGGGGCAGACGCGCCGGAGGCCGGACGGGGCAGAATCGAGGATGAACGGGCGAAGAGCCTGGGAGGGGGGCGGACGGGATGAAGCGGAGTAGGTGAGCCAGGTGCCGCGGCGTATCAGACGATAGCTGAAAGGGAGTTGGGGGGTTCAGAACTATAGAATAGGGTGGGACGGGTCATGACGGGATGGGGCGGGCACGCATCATGGGGTCGGGAGCCAGAAGTGGAGCCGGGCGGGGAGCCGGGCGGGGATTCAGTCGCAGGCAGGTTGGTGGGTCAGGGGGGAGTGGGGAGCGGTATGGGATAGGGAGGCGTGGAGAAGCGCGGAAATGGGCATTTAGAGCGGGCATGGCCGTTGAAGTCACAGCAGCGGGGGCATAGAGAGGCTGTGAATTTCATCTGGATGTGAATCCAACTGTGCGGAGACAGAACACACAGAGAGACGCAAAGGGAAGGAAACTGGCATCGACACGGCTTGGAAACATTCTGGAAAATTCTGGAGTGTATAGCAATCAAGTGGATTCAGAGAGGTGCAGGAGTGTTTCAGAGTAATGGAACGGAAGAGGGTGAGAAATATGGAATTAGATGTAGAAAATAAGGTAGGTACTGGCAAACGAGGAGAGTGAGGAACACAAAAACGAGACAAAAGTGGATTCAGCGAATGGAAAGGAGAAAAGAATCTGAATGGAATACGAGTAGAATGTAAAATATAAGATCAACAAAAGATGGTGAAACGATGAAGAGTTCTATGAAAGAGAGGTAGCAGCTGGTGTTGAGTGGAATGGAAGGAAACAGGAGCAGGGGGAAGGAAGGGCAAGGTAGTGCAAAACGAAAGTTGGAAGGAAGAGGAAGGAACGTGAAGGGGGGGGTCTCCGCGAGACTCGGGAACTAGTCGTCGCCCCACCGTTCGCACCCCTTTCGCACCCGCGCCGCCGATGACACTTCCAATTTTCATTCTCTTAATTGCTTTCCGGGTGATCGACCTTTCGCAGGGCGAGGGCCGCTCTGATCGGCGAGGCGGGTGGCGGGGAGGGGCGGGGCGGGGAGGGGCGGGGGGGGGCGGAGGCGCTGGACCGGCGAGCGGTCGCTGGGGCGCGGCCCGGCGCTCTCGCCATCGTGCCATTGCGGGCGAGGGAGTGCCGCGGCCGCTACGAAGGTTTTTTTTCTGGAAAGGGGCAACAGTTTCACTCACTTATTTCATCACCCTTCCGAAGTTGTTTTTCTACATGCCGTTCGCCTAAATGGAAATAGAAATCTATATACATTTTCTATACACGTTCTTTTTGCAAATCGGCGCTGCGAAAGTAACAGTAGACGAATGAAAAATTTGAGAAAAGCTTATAGAATACAACATAACATATTTTCAAATACATTTTAAGTTTGTTTTCAAATAATTTTTAGTTGTTAAAAATGTTTGTAGTTCCATAATTTTATTGACCCAAATACATTTTATGTTATATGTTAAAATATTTTTTGGACAACGTTCTAGGAATCTCGGTCTCTTTCCAGATCTCTTTCCCCGTGGTTAGAGCCCCTAAACAACTTTTTATTTTGCTTATAGATTAATACAGAATGGTTAATAAACTTGGGTGTATATTATTCTTATTGTGTGTAAGTTAAAAATTAGAAGTTAATAGCTGAAATTGAAGATGTTAAATGCTAATGGAAAAATATGTTAATAGCTGCAATTATTTAAATGTTTAGGCCTAGATTTTAAGTGAAAAAAGCTCACTCAAATCAATTAATTATACATGCATTGAAAGAATTAGAATGTTGTGAATTCAGCGAATTTATAATTAATTCAATGAATAAGAGTTTGAATGCAATATGATTATTTTGAAAAATTATTAAATCGTACAAATAGATTGTTGCTTCTGATGATTACAGACCATACAATTAAAAACATAAATATCACAAAATGTACAGAGTATGACCCACATTGAATGAGCCAATAATCATGAGAGCTTGTCATTTTATACATATTCATATTCGTTGAATAAGGTGCAGGCTCGTAATTAATAATGGCTTTCAATGCTTCAACCAGAGATAACGGGAGCACATAGCCGTAACCGAAAGCCTGAGGAAAATTCCTATTCAAAATGGCCAATGGCGGTCACGTGTTATCCTTCCTTTTTGATCGCCCGATGCAGTAAATCTGGGGGCTCTGAATTGTACCGTCGCAGAAGTAAAAGTGACCTTATTGAAGGTCCAATACCGATCAGGCGGCTTGTCCCCCCGATCTGGCGCTGTATTGTGAAAGCGTAATAAACAGGATTACGCGCTCCAAGTTAAAGCGCACCTATCCACGAGAGCTAATAGATGTAGTGTTTCGAAACAAGCGACTATTATAGCTCCGAAGGTAATATATGTGCGATCGACACGATAATCTCATTAGGGTAATTAACCCGGCCGCCATTGAGATATTACACAAGAGGCCTGCCTGATTGCTCGCTGTTTAACGGCGAAAAATAGAAGAGAGGGGGGGCACTCATTATTTCGAAAACTTCATGAAAGTGCCGTTACCTCTATCGACTCGGCGGTGTCGTAATACGGTGAATTCCGCTATAATTTTCCAGTTATCTCAGGATTATTTAGGTTGTATTTTTTTACGCGCGTGGAGAGAGAAAAAAATGTGAAACGGCGGCAAAGCCACGGCAGCTATTCGCGGAGCAAGCTACTCGCTGGAAGCGCCGATAGAGGCGGCAGTCGCGATAAGCGTCGGGAATTGAATGTTAACGTCGCGGCGTATTGGATCAGGATATCGCAGCAGCGGCAGCGAGGGGCTTTCGGCGGAGACTCGGAGGCCTCCGGTGCGTTCCCTGGGAGCGGCCCGCGATCAGGAAAGGCGAGGGATCGGCAGAGTTCGGTCAGCGGGTCGAATCCGGCCCACAGCCCCGGTTTGCGTGCCAGATCAGGCGGTTAGAACTAACCTTCTCTTCTTCTTCTCATTCTCTTCTTCTTCTTCTTCTTCTCATTCTCTTCTTCTTCTTCTTCTTCTCATTCTCTTCTTCTTCTTCTTCTTCTCATTCTCTTCTTCTTCTTCTTCTCCTCATTCTCTTCTTCTTCTTCTTCTCCTCATTCTCTTCTTCTTCTTCTTCTTCTCCTCATTCTCTTCTTCTTCTTCTTCTTCTTCTCCTCATTCTCTTCTTCTTCTTCTTCTTCTTCTTCTCCTCATTCTCTTCTTCTTCTTCTTCTTCTTCTTCTCCTCATTCTCTTCTTCTTCTTCTTCTTCTTCTCCTCATTCTCTTCTTCTTCTTCTTCTTCTCCTCATTCTCTTCTTCTTCTTCTTCTTCTCCTCATTCTCTTCTTCTTCTTCTTCTTCTCCTCATTCTCTTCTTCTTCTTCTTCTTCTCCTCATTCTCTTCTTCTTCTTCTTCTCCTCATTCTCTTCTTCTTCTTCTTCTCCTCATTCTCTTCTTCTTCTCCTCATTCTCTTCTTCTTCTCCTCATTCTCTTCTTCTTCTCCTCATTCTCTTCTTCTTCTTCTTCTCATTCTCTTCTTCTTCTTCTTCTCATTCTCTTCTTCTTCTTCTTCTCATTCTCTTCTTCTTCTTCTTCTCATTCTCTTCTTCTTCTTCTTCTCATTCTCTTCTTCTTCTTCTCATTCTCTTCTTCTTCTTCTTCTCATTCTCTTCTTCTTCTTCTTCTCATTCTCTTCTTCTTCTTCTTCTCATTCTCTTCTTCTTCTTCTCATTCTCTTCTTCTTCTTCTTCTCATTCTCTTCTTCTTCTTCTTCTTCTTCTCATTCTCTTCTTCTTCTTCTTCCACATTTGTATCTTTTCTATTCTTCTTCTTCCCCTCCTCCTCTATCACCTGACTATTTAAATGGGAGAGAAAGACAAATTGGAGGGTTTTGTGGTCGGTCCTTAACACGTTATTTTAAATAGTGTTCCGGCATCCGGGAGGAATAGATTCGACGAAACTACGGACATGACGAAAAGACTGCCGGTTTTCATGAATGATCTTGAGAGCGCGGCTGCTCTCGTGGGGCTTGGAGAACTGTTCTTCTCAGGCTCGCTACTCGTGGAGGTCTCCGGATGTATTTTCTAGGGGCGATACGATGACTGTATCGCGTAGTAGATGTCACGCGCTTAACGACCTCTAGTGTAATGCATTGTGTTGGAATTGCACTAAGGGGTCATTTCTTCAACTACAGAACTGCAAACCTTGTTAATTAATCAATTAAGTTGACCTATTGCAGGAATTACACTGAGTTTGTCCAAGTCGCTTATAGTAACCTTGGTTTATATTAGCTTACATTTTATAATCTACTTTAGTTTTAATTATAATATAAATTATAATAAATAAAATAAAATGTTGTTATACAATTTATAATACAAATAAAATAAAACAGTAATTTGTAATACAATTTTATAATAATATAACTCAGTCAATATCCTTTATATTTACCAAATAGTAAATATCTTACTTTATATTATAAACTACGTTATTTACTTTTGGGTTCTTCATGAAAAATATGTGCCAACCCCTGGAAAAAAGGATTCGAATATTATTCTTGACACGGCTCCTGCGGGCTCTTGTGTAGAGGTCTGTGCGGAGTGATAGGATCCTTAATTTCCTCTCACCGCGCGGATTTCCAGATTTTGAATGCGAATAAATGCGCTGAGGCGTCTAAAAACGCACGACCTCAGTTTGGTCTACGAAGCTTCAACGATTTCTCGGTGATAATCCTGAAGACTGCAAACGTTGAATATAGCAGTTTGATTTTGCATGGTACCCAAACTTTGCATGATTTTGTAAACGGTTTAGAGGCTAGAGTTTAGATACCCAACGGTTCTGGAAGTATTCAATTTTGTTTGCCACAACTCGAAAAATATTGAATGCGTAATCGTCTTGGAATATTTTATTATTTATTTTATTTAATAGGTAATTATTACAAACAATTTGGCTTACTTGATCCTATGTGGCTAGGCCGAAGGCCTTTAAGCCATTACAATACCTACATCCTTTCGCGTTCTAATCTTTCGAATTCTGGTATTCACCCCAAATGGTCTCTCCATCGCATCAAAGCCGCGGAAAAGAGACCATAAGGTACGGCTCAGGAAAAAACCCCTGAAGGGGGAAAAACCTGCCGTCAGAAGCCGAGTACATACTAATCTATCCGTTTCTTTTAACTATTTATTTTCTGGCGCGGGCGTCCCGCCTCTCCTTGCAGTGCTTGGCCTCCTCATCACCTGAAATCAAACAGCGCCCCAGAAGATCGTCCGCACCAGCGCCTCTGCCCTTACATTTTCGATCCCCCCTTCCCTTCACCCCCTAATGTGCTTATTACTATGCCAGTTTTATTTTATTTATTATATTGCCCTGTTACTTACCAATTGACTACGACTTATGACTTATTTCTTAACTGTTTACTAACTTAACATAAAATTACTGATTAACTTACATATTGTTAGCTTATTGACTTATTTATTTCACTCCAGTCTAGGCTCCGCTCAAGGTAACCGGTGCTGTTTTCCCACTCCCTAATTTCAGTTTCCCTAATGGTCCGAACCTTTCCTAAAAATGTTCCTAATTCTTTCATGAATTTAGGCCTTTTATCACCTAAAATGTTTTGGGCGAGCGTTACGTTCCTGTTTAGGAAGTAGTAATTTCCCATTCCCATCCATTTTTTTCTCCATGATTCGGTTGCACAGCAAATTAAGAGGATGTGAATCCAGTCTTCCCTATCACCGCAAAGCACACAGATGCCATTACCACTTGCGTCCTTTAGTCTACGCTGCATCCATTCCCCAACCCTGAACCAAGCGTACCCCCCTCTTGCGTCCTTTCCGAGAGTATGAACGTAACTTTCGCAACCCCATACCGGACTCGCATGGATTTGAGCTACTAGCGAACGTTTTTCAGCCGTTGCTGCCCAGATCTCTTGCCTTTTAATATCCGCAAGTCTATTGGAAATCAGCCGTTCTATCTCACGGGATCCCCTATCTCCCACCATTTCCGGAGAGACGTCTCCCAACCCTGCGCGGTCAAGTAGCCGTTTAATTTTGTACGCCCAGTAGCGATGGTCACTTCCCTGCCATTGCACTCTAAAGCACCTATGTATAAGTGTGTCACCTTGTGCATCTGCTAATTTAATCCAGAGTTTAATAGATTTCATTTTAAAATCTCTCCAAATTCCTATACTACCGACCTCTCTTAAGACTCCGGCATTTGCTGCGCACCTAGAAACTCCCAGAATTAATTTGCAATAATCTGTTTCGATGCTTTCTAATCGATCTATCCTATCGACTCCCCAGATTTCTGCTCCATAGTTCATAGCTGGGAGAACTAACGATTTGAACATTGTATCGCATACTTTTACCGACAATTCCGGAACCCTGCGCACTGCGCAAACGATTTCTTTGAGCGCAATTCTTCCTTTGCTGTGAGCGGTCAATATGTGATTATTCCATCCCCCATTCATGGAAAATTTTGCACCAAGATATGTAAATGTTTTGTCGCGGTCAATTTCTTCCCTAGCGTAGTACCATTTCTCTTTGCTACCCCAGATAAACCCATTCTTGAAACTACTACTTTCGTTTTTTGAATATTTACTTTTAGTCCCCATGTCTCACTATACCGTTCTAGAATATTTAAGCTCTTCTGTAAGCCCTCAATCGTCTCCGAACATAAGACTAAATCATCAGCATATAGTAGTCCGGGAATTTTCAAGCCATCAATTACCGGAGCCGCTGTATCCGCTTCCTGTACCCACGTCAATAAATCATTTATAAACAAGATAAACAGCAGCGGTGAAAGAGGACACCCCTGTCTTACTCCTACTGTCGATTTTATTTTTTGCGTTATACTTCCGTCACCGCACCTGACGCAGAAATTTACTTCCTTATACATGCTCTGCAACACGTTTAAAACTTTACGTGAGACGCCTAGCTCATTTAGTTTTCGCCATAAAGCATCCCTATTAATAGAGTCAAAAGCCTTTTCAAAATCCACAAAACTGCAATATAAGTGGCCCCGTTTATGCGCCAGCGCCTGTTTTACTAGGGTATCTAACACAAATATATTGTCGGTTGTCGCGAAGCCCCTCCTAAAGCCTGCTTGCAATTCTGATATTTTACCGTACTTTTCCGCCCATTCACTCAGTCGCCCGTTGAGTATTTTACAGAACAGTTTGCTCAGCGCTGGCAAAAGACTAATTCCGCGATAATTTTGTGGGTAATTCGCATCCCCTTTATTTTTAAAAATCGGTTGGAGGATAGCTGTACTCCACGTTTCTGGATACGAGCCGGAATCAGCAATTGCATGTCTTGGAATATAGTGAACGTCTTTAAATGACGTACTCGCATATGAAACAGTGTAAAGAAATCGACACTAAAATAATGACGACGTAAGAGGCTAGCAAAAACATGACATTTTTGTAATTTTTGTAAAAACAACAAAACAATAGAGCTAAATAGCGCTTATGTCATTTCATAGCGTACATGTAGAACTATCTCTACTAAAAGTTTAAAGAGAAAATGTGGAGCCTTTTTTTTTTTTGAAAATCTTGTTTTTGTAACTTTTTAAAAATTGCACATATTGAATGCAATATTGTGCCAAAACTACTGAAAGTTTCAAAAAGATGAACAAGACCTCAATGAAACATCTTACTATGGAGAAAAAAAGTATTTGAAGGAAAACTCTTTATCTTCAATTTCGTAGTTTTAGAAAAACGCCCAAAAAATTTTAAAATTTGAAAAATTTCCAAAATCAGAGTTAAATCTTAAAATCTGACGCATGCCCCCTCTGTAAGTGTATTTTACTTTGTTCGTACAATAAATTTAAAGAAAACATTTGGAGCCGCTGTTGTGAAAATTATGAAAATGGTCGGGAAGCTTCACGTTAAGTACTCCCAAAAATTAATTAATGTTTTTTAAAATCGTAGAGCTTTGACCCAGGACATATCAAGAGGGGTTTATTCAGTTTAGAAAAAATCGCAGCTATAGTTTAGGTGCTAGTGTTGTTTACATACGCCAGACAGACAGATTGACAGACATTTTGAAAAAAAAACCTTTTACGGTATCGGGAAACAAAACGTGTATTTCCGTTGAATTCTCGAAATCGATTTTCCGCAGCATTCCCTATGCTACGTATATAACTCCGTATGTACGTATGTATGCTGAAAAATAAAAAGTGTACTATCCTAGACGCATTAATAATAAACAATGAAATATTATATTTTAAACAATATGTTTCATAAATACTGAAGAATTACATTAATGCTCATTTTAAATGTAAAGCAAGGTTTATGCATAATTTTTTCGTTTTCACGAACTTACCACCCCCAGCACCATTATTCCATTTCAGAAATGTGTTCTTATATAAAGAAAGCTCACCTGGAACAAAGAGATGGAAAACGTTTAGAAAGGGCGAAAAAGTAGAATATTAACATGTACAGAAATGTATATTATTTGTAAGACAATTTATAAATGAATAGTCGCAAGTCAGAAGTCTGTAAATGCGAACACATTGAGCACGACTCGTTCGTTTATTTATTCACTGAATGTTATTTTAAAAGCATGCCAAATGCTATTACAACAAGGTAAATGCATGTTTAAGCAATATATGCCAAAATTATGCGACTCTTAAAAATTAAAAAATTAAGACATACACAATTTATTTAAATCTTCATCCAAATTAATAGTTTAAATCTAATTTTGTCAATAGCTATTACTAATCCTAAATTTCTTTTCGAAAGGCATTCATTGATAAATATTAATGTTTTCTTAGAAATGTTATGTGAATAAACATTTACATACCACATACTAATAACTATTGGGCTAATTTTAAAGACCTAAAACATCGCCAAAAATATTCAATAAAATGCTCTAAAACATTTTTAAAATGCCCTTAAAAACAAAGAAAAATGAGTCAAAAATTTGATCAAAACCACTTCAGATGAACAACTCAAGCTGTTGAGTATATTACTGATGTAATACAGTCATTTTCTCTTTGTTCAAGTGAGCTCAGGCTGCAAACTTTTGGTTTGAACTGTATTTTAAAAGAAAATCTCTTCCTTTACAGCGAAATGGAATTGACAATGTCGCCGACTGGCGTCACAGGAACTTTACATAGTACATTTATACATATATATTTTACACATATATATTAACATAGTACATACATACATTTATTATATTACATAGTACTCACAACGGCTGACATTACAATATCTAAGCGAAGAAATTGAATAGGCTACTCAGGATTTCAGTGGTGAACGTTTGTTGCACCTCGCAAATGTTTTTTGAATCAAGTTCCATTACAATGATATTAAAAACGAAGAAATCAACGAAATATGCATTAAAAATGTGCAAAAAAGTAAAAAATGCCTTATTACTTAAAAACGTCGAAAATACAAAAAAATGACATAAAAATTGATCCTTACATTTTTTATATCATAAAATGAATTTCTATATTAAACGGCATTGTTCCAAAGTAAAAAAATGACATTTTATTAAAACCCGCCTCCTAACAATAACAGTTGAACTTGGAATGTGTTTGGTAATGTACATTTCGTTCAGAAAGGCAGGAGTGCCTGGCTACGGCAAAGTAAATCGCAGCAGATGCGAGCACAGAGACGCCCCTTGAAAGCGAGTGCGCGTCACGTGCGCCGCGGAAAGGCGGCTCATTAACCGATTCGCGGAACGGCCGACGCGACTTTCCGCGGCCACGGCGTCTGGCTCATCACACCGCCCGCGCCCCCTCAGCGCCTGGCCCGGGATCTCGCTCTCTACTTGCACGCCGCTCCTTGCCCGCCGCTCCTTGCCCGCCGCTCCTTGCCCGCCGCTCCTTGCCCGCCGCCCCTTGCCCGCCGCCCCTTGCCCGCAGCTCCTTGCCCGCCGCTCCTTGCCCGCCGCTCCTTGCCCGCCGCTCCTTGCCCGCCGCTCCTTGCCCGCCGCTCCTTGCCCGCCGCACCTTGCCCACCGCTCCTTGCCCGCCGCTCCTTGCCCGCCGCTCCTTGCCCGCCGCCCCTTGCCCGCCGCCCCTTGCCCGCCGCCCCTTGCCCGCCGCCCCTTGCCCGCCGCCCCTTGCCCGCCGCCCCTTGCCCGCCGCCCCTTGCCCGCCGCTCCTTGCCCGCCGCTCCTTGCCCGCCGCTCCTTGCCCGCCGCTCCTTGCCCGCCGCTCCTTGCCCGCCGCTCCTTGCCCGCCGCTCCTTGCCCGCCGCTCCTTGCCCGCCGCTCCTTGCCCGCCGCTCCTTGCCCGCCGCTCCTTGCCCGCCGCTCCTTGCCCGCCACCACTTGCCCGCCACCACTTGCCCTCGACCAACTCTCGCTGATTAGGAATATCGATGGTGAAGAAAATTGTCTGAACGGTTTAGGCGCTAGTGTTGACCTCAGATAGATTCAGATGAACGGAGGGATAGACAGACGTATTGACTCAATCGATTTCGGTATAAAGGGACCTCAAAACGGATTCTGACTACACAACGTAAGAGGAAGTAATTTACTATCAAGGAACTTGTCTTATCCCCTTTTTTGTTACCAGTGTCTGACAATAAGACGGTCGTAAATTCCGTTTTTTTTGTGCACGATTACAATTCTTTCTCCCCTTACGACGTACGTGTTAGAAAGTAAAAAGAAAATGACAACAAAGTGAACCAACAATATTGTTTCCATTGTCTGAAAATTATGACAGTAAACTTACTCGATGTATATTCGGGTATGAATAGGGTAGTCCTATAAAACACACACACACACGCGCGCACGCGCGCACGCGCACGCGCACACACACACACAGAGTGAGAGAGTGAATGAGAGAGTGAGAGAGTGAATGAGAGAGTGAATGAGAGAGTGAGAGAGAGTGAGAGAGTGAGTGAGAGAGAGTGAGGGAGTGAGTGAGAGAGAGTGAGAGAGTGAGTGAGAGAGAGTGAGAGAGTGAGTGAGAGAGAGTGAGAGAGTGAGAGAGTGAGTGAGAGAGAGTGAGAGAGAGTGAGAGAGTGAGTGAGAGAGAGAGTGAGAGAGAGAGTGAGAGAGAGTGAGTGAGAGAGAGAGAGAGAGAGAGAGCGCTCTCGCTCGCTCGATTTGCAGAGACGCGCCCCATTCACTGCTCACCTGAAGCCAACAGCAAAGCCAAGAGGTCGACCACGACAGGGAAAAGCAAACAGTTGAGGTGAGTGGTGGGGAGGCGGTAAAGGAATTCATAATCACTTCATGAATAAATTACTTGGAGGACTGTGCTTTAAATCAAAAGTTGCGCAATATGCGGGTTACTTATAATAGCTATTGGAACAATACGAAAATGGTTATCATATTGTTGACGACAGTTGTGTTGATGGTTATGATAAGGTGTTGATTCCAATGGCGATGATATTGGAAGTTATGTTTATTATCTTAATAATAATGAAGATTACCCCAACAGTCCTGACGATCATCTCGACAATGCCGACAATCATCTCGACAATGCCGACGATCATCTCGACAATGCCGACGATCATCTCGACAATGCCGACGATCATCTCGACAATGCCGACGATCATCTCGACAATGCCGACGATCATCTCGACAATGCCGACGATCATCTCGACAATGCCGACGATCGTCTCGACAATGCCGACGATCATCTCGACAATGCCGACGATCGTCTCGACAATGCCGACGATCATCTCGACAATGCCGACGATCGTCTCGACAATGCCGACGATCGTCTCGACAATGCCGACGATCGTCTCGACAATGCCGACGATCGTCTCGACAATGCCGACGATCGTCTCGACAATGCCGACGATTATCTCGACAATGCCGACGATCATCTCGACAATGCCGACGATCATCTCGACAATGCCGACGATCATCTCGACAATGCCGACGATCATCTCGACAATGCCGACGATCATCTCGACAATGCCGACGATCATCTCGACAATGCCGACGATCATCTCGACAATGCCGACGATCATCTCGACAATGCCGACGATCATCTCGACAATGCCGACGATCATCTCGACAATGCCGACGATCATCTCGACAATGCCGACGATCATCTCGACAATGCCGACGATCATCTCGACAATGCCGACGATCATCTCGACAATGCCGACGATCATCTCGACAATGACGACGATCATCTCGACAATGACGACGATCATCTCGACAATGACGACGATCATCTCGACAATGACGACGATCATCTCGACAATGACGACGATCATCTCGACAATGACGACGATCATCTCGACAATGACGACGATCATCTCGACAATGACGACGATCATCTCGACAATGACGACGATCATCTCGACAATGACGACGATCATCTCGACAATGACGACGATCATCTCGACAATGACGACGATCATCTCGACAATGACGACGATCATCTCGACAATGACGACGATCATCTCGACAATGACGACGATCATCTCGACAATGACGACGATCATCTCGACAATGACGACGATCATCTCGACAATGCCGACGATCATCTCGACAATGCCGACGATCATCTCGACAATGCCGACGATCGTCTCGACAATGCCGACGATCGTCTCGACAATGCCGACGATCATCTCGACAATGCCGACGATCGTCTCGACAATGCCGACGATCATCTCGACAATGCCGACGATCGTCTCGACAATGCCGACGATCATCTCGACAATGCCGACGATCATCTCGACAATGCCGACGATCATCTCGACAATGCCGACGATCATCTCGACAATGCCGACGATCGTCTCGACAATGCCGACGATCATCTCGACAATGCCGACGATCGTCTCGACAATGCCGACGATCATCTCGACAATGCCGACGATCGTCTCGACAATGCCGACGATCGTCTCGACAATGCCGACGATCGTCTCGACAATGCCGACGATCGTCTCGACAATGCCGACGATCGTCTCGACAATGACGACGATCATCTCGACAATGACGACGATCATCTCGACAATGACGACGATCATCTCGACAATGACGACGATCATCTCGACAATGACGACGATCATCTCGACAATGACGACGATCATCTCGACAATGACGACGATCATCTCGACAATGACGACGATCATCTCGACAATGACGACGATCATCTCGACAATGCCGACGATCATCTCGACAATGCCGACGATCATCTCGACAATGCCGACGATCATCTCGATAATGCCGACGATCATCTCGACAATGCCGACGATCATCGCGACAATGCCGACGATCATCTCGACAATGCCGACGATCATCTCGACAATGACGACGATCATCTCGACAATGACGACGATCATCTCGACAATGACGACGATCATCTCGACAATGACGACGATCATCTCCATCGTCTTGGCGATGACGATAACCATGACTAGGACGATACCCACGACTAGGACGAGGACTACCGTGACAATTTTCATAAAATATACCACAGAGTAAATACTTAACTATAACGTTCGCTTGCCGAACGCACCGTGACGTCCGAGTGGGGCCGGAGGTTCGCGGCGGAGGCCTTCGCCGTGGGGCGCCTGACCTGTCAGGGGGGCGTCGCGGGGGTGGGGCAGCGTCTCCGAGGGTCCTCGACGCCGAGGCCAGCCCGAGTTGGGCGCCGCCGCGCCGCGCCGCCGTCCTTTACGTGGGCGGGGCGAGGGCTGAGCCCCGGGCGACCGCGCTAATAGCCCTGCGGAGGCTGCGGCAAAGGCGAGCGCCTCTTGACCGCAGCGTCCGCGCTCAATGGCGCCGCCCGCCTCGCCGTGTGCCCATGGGCTTCCCGCGGCGGCGGTGGCGGTGGCGGTGGCGGTGGCGGTGGCGGCGTGGGCGGGGGCGTTGGCGGTGGAAGTGGAAGTGGTGGTGGTGGTGGTGGTGGCGGCGGGAACAGTGGTGGGTGCGAGGGCTGTGGCGGGGGCGGGGGCTGTTGCGGGGGCGGGGGCCGTGGCGGGGGCGGGGGCCGTGGCGGGGGCGGGGGCGGTTGGCGGTGGCGGGGCGGTGGCGGGGGTCGGCTGCGGGGGCGGGGGCGGTTGGCGGTGGCGGGGCGGTGGCGGGGTCGGCTGCGGGGGCGGGGGCGGTTGGCGGTGGCGGGGCGGTGGCGGGGTCGGCTGCGGGGGCGGGGGCGGTTGGCGGTGGCGGGGCGGTGGCGGGGCGGTGGCGGGGTCGGCTGCGGGGGCGGGGGCGGCTGCGGGGCAGGGGCCGGGGCAGGGGCCGGGGCGGGGGCGGTGGCTTTCGACGTGCGCGCCGCCAGATTAGTTAAAGTCGGCAGGCGCAGGTACGCAGAGAGATTCCCCGACGATCATTCGGCGACTTCGGAGTGGGAACGGCTGGCTGGATGCTTTCAGTGGTCTCCAGGGATTTTGGATTTTGAGATAAGTGGATAATCTGCAGACCAACACATTAGAGTTCCTTCTTGTTCTAATCGTGTGTGACAAATCATTAATATCTATGTTGTTAATTTGAATGAAAATATATATATATATATATATATATATATATATATATATATATCTATATATATATATATATATATATATATATATATATATATATATATATTCAGTAACCGACTAGTTTCCTATGGAATTTCTCGTTTCCCCTACCTCATATTCTATCACGTAATCATTTCGCTCCTATCAACCCTTTAAGTCGTAATTAATTAGCATTAATTATTTCTACTACTTCAAAGAGTCCTGAACATATGTGTTCTTAATTTTAATTATATATATGAAGTCCACACATATATGGTCAGGACTTCATATATATAATTATATTTTTGTTTTTTTGATTTCTTTAAATGATTCTTACGTAGATATCAGTTTGAGTTAGCTGGTCACTGCCACCAGTAATTCCTATGCGGGCAGAAATTGAACGAAAAATCCGCAGTCTCCAGCCATGTAAGAGGTCTCCGAAGAAGAATCGTCCACCATTTAACATTTGATATTCACGTGTTGAGTTATGGAACAGCAACAGTCTTTTAGTGTTCTTGAAACACATCGAAGTGCTAATTCGAAAAAAGTTTAAACAAATAACACACAAGTATCAGAGTTCTTAGTTTAATTTAAGGCACATTTCTGTGAAACAAGCAAAGAAATCATAAATATTGTCTTTCTTAAAAGCTGCTCATTCAGAAGTATAAAAAAACTTTTTATTAATTTTTAAGATATTTTCATCTCAAGTTAATAGACTCATCGATTGCTTCTTTAATAATTTTTAAAATTTCAAATTAATCAACAATATACCAGAAACAGAATTACTAAATTTTAAAACGAAACAGTTCTCATGGAGGATATAGAGTCCACAAATAATTCGCGTGAGATTGTAACAAATTAAAATATTAAATCTCCCCTTTATTAAAATTAAACCCTTAACATTAATTAGAAGTACAAAATGTTAAACTTAATATGGACTTCCTTCGCGTGAATTTGTGTTCTCAAGTCCTTAAAAATTAATGCGGTTGACACGAATAAAAATTATATGTCAAACGAACTGAATTTTACTAGGAATCCAGTCATAAAAAATTAGCAACGTTGTGAAACATTTTAAGAATGCATGAAGCAAACACTGCTGTGAAAAGTTTTCTTGACGTAAGATTATTCGTACGTACTACGATCAATGCGTACGTACGAGAGGAAATTATCAAAAAAGGTCCTGAAACTCTTTTGTAAATTAACATTATAATACTCAGTAATGGCGTTATTTCATAACAATACTGATACAAGGTGTTCAAAATTATTTTACACTAATTGAATGGATGGATAACAGATCGGTATAAGTAACATTTTATAAATTTTGAGAAATCTGTTTATTTACGTAAATATCACTGTAAAGTCGCGGTGAATTGATTCGTCACTAAAACTACGTCATTTCAATTGTTCATTAAAACGACGAAATTACATTGCCACTGAAATATAATCTAAATAAACACTTAGAATGTTCAAAATAACGCTTATACCGTTCTGGTATATTGGATTATTCAATTAAAATATCGATAGTATATTACCTATTCAATTAAAATATCGGTTTTACATTTTATGCGTTATTTATTTAATATTTTGTGCGGTCAACACTTCTGAATTTGTAACGCTATCAGGGATGTTCAGCAAACAACAGAACGGCTGCCATTTATAATTATATTTTTATCTTCTTAGTAATGTAGAAATAAAATGCAGCGAAAAAAGAGTTTCATCAATTCATTAATATATCTTCAGAATATTATTATACTCTTCGTTAATCAGAAAATGCGTCTTAAACGGTACTAATACATTTTTCCCACCTATTTATGTACTACTATTGTAATATTTGATTTTCACTGAGGTAAATATTATAAAATGTTTATGAGTTCTTATATTTTATTGTATTTTGCATTAAATTATGAATTCGGTAAACTCTTCCTTAAATATAAACATGAACAGCAATTTTGTCGTAAATGAAATATTATTAAAATGGTTTTCTTTGTAGGACAATGGGAAATATTCATAATTATTTCAAAGCACTTTTATTATTAGCATCTGGAACTAATCTATGACTTAAGTATTTCACATACGCTCATTGGTCGACGGTTGTACGACGCGTTTTCTGTTATTTCCAATATTTGGGGCAACTGTGTCATAACAGCGGGTTGCACTTGCACTGAATGAAGTACGCGCGGCAAATGAAAACTCATAAGAAATTAGAGAAATCAATCGCAGTGTATTTTGTTTTTTCTTCCCTGCATGTTTGCTGCAAATCGCAAGCCAGAATTATTCTATCTTCTTTTGTTTCCTTTCCTAGTACAGTAACGTGTCAGTAATCTGTACTTCCAACAGTCTTATGCGAGTACCTCTTGTATATAAATGTTCGTAAGTGAAATGAGTATGAAATTTATTAATCAAATCCATTGAAAGAAAAATTCAACTAAGTTGTTGATTTCCTTCTTATATCAAGAAATATTGTTAACGTGATGAGTATGTGGTGTACACATTTAGCAGTTACACCCAGTTGTGATCTATGAATAACCTTGTAAATTTACAACAATTTAAAAGCGGTTGATTTCAAAAAGTTCGTAAAACACGTTGAAACCCATTCTAATACTTTTTCTTCTCTGTTTCCTCGTTCTTCTACGAAGTGCAATACAACAGCGAAGGATCAGTTGCTTACATCCGATGGTCGCTCGCAGGTATAACGCACGACTCTACTCATAAATACAGCGAGAATGAAAAAGAATTGAAGAACATTCAAATAAATTATTTCGTCCTGGATTTGCTGCTGTTTCAAAATGCACGGCAGACAGGAGGTGTCTGCAGCACGCGCATGCGACAGTTGCACGCAGACGCCACACACGAATAATCTCACAACGCGAACACAAAAGAATTTATGGAAGACGTTGAAATGAATTATTAATTCCTCTGCTTTATTCCCCGCTGTTGCGAAATGCGCGGGGACTGCGAAGTGCCCTGGGGGAGCGCCCGCGACAGCCGCGTGTTGGGGGCGGTCGCGCGAGCGATACACTGGATGACGAGGGGAGGGGTGGGGAGGGTGGAAGGATGGAGAACAGGAGAAGGTGGGAGGGAGGGGAAGAATGGAGGAGAGTGATTTTCGGGGAAGAAGGTGGGTCAATGGGAGTGGAGAGGTGGGATAGGAGGGTGGATGGGGAGGGGAGGGGATGGAGAGGAGGGGATAGAGGGGTTGGAAGAGGAAGGAGTAGAGGGGTGGGAAGAGGAGGGGATAGAGGGGTTGGAAGAGGAGGGGGTAGAGGGGTGGGAACAGGAGGGGAGAGAAGGGATGTAGGGTAGGGGAGAGGGGGGATATGTGGAGGGGATGAGTTGGAGAGAATGGGTTGGTATGGAGGAAAGAGGAGGGATGGAGGGAAGGGCGGGGGGAGGGGGGAGTGGAAGGAAGGAATAAAAAGCAGGGGAGAGGTGGAAGGTCGGGGAGATGTGGATGGGAGGGAGGCTGGATGAAGACGGTAGGGGAACGGAAGGGTGGAAATGAGGAGTGCAGAGGGGTGAAGGGGAGAGGAGGAGGGGAGTGGGAGGGATGGAAGGGAGTGAAGGGGTAGAAGGCCGGAGAGATGTGGATGGGAAGGGTGAGGAGGGAGGGTGGATGGATTGGAGAGGAGGGGACGGAAGGGTGGAGATGAGAGGTGTGGAGGGGATGGGATGGAGAGAGACGGGGAGTGGACGGGAGGGCAAATGTGGAGGGGAGGGGTGGAGAGGAGGGGAGGGGAGCGGCCGGGCGTTATTTAAGCCATCCGCCGCATTCCACCTGTGCGGCCGCCGACATGCCGCGCGCGGTTATCGGAGCGCGCACGCGAGCACGGTCGCGTGCGCGAGCAGCGCGCGTCCGTATTTAACGTGGCGCGGCAGCGGCGCCACGCGCTCGTCGCCGGCATTCCTCGCTCGCCCGAGCGCGCACGTACAGTGGGCAGGAGCGGGCGACACGCGGCGACGCAATCCTCCTTTTTCATGTAGGTCTTGATTGGTTTATTCATTGGTGATCCCGTGCTCGTCAACTGGTAAATTCATGATTTATAAACGAATATTTGTGTGTGTCCGAAGTTTTAGAAAGAAGTTAGAACAAGATAACAGTAACAGATATTAAATGAGTAAGTGCTGTGTAGTGCGGTGAAGTGCTGTGAAGTGATGGTCAGTGTAATTCAAAGCAAAAAAGTGTAGTGTAGTGTAGTGTAGTGAAGTGAAGTGCGGTGAACGCGATGAATGCTCTTTTCAATGCTGCTTTTCGTCTTGTACTGTGTTGTACGGCATTATTTTATTATTATTATTATTATTATTATTATTATTATTATTATTATTATTATTAATGTAAGTGTTGTAATTTTTGCAATTATTGTCACTTAACTGCCACCGGGTCATACCCATTTGCAGTTCTAATAAATGTATGTATGTATATTGAATGTTTTTTAATGCGGGAGGTAGCTGTGATCTTTCCCTGATGGCGTCGATCCGGGACAAGCTCTTATCTCCCCACCGGCCTTCCGTGATGTGTTAGTATAGTGTATGTAAGTGTGTGTGTGTGTGTGTGTGTATGAGTAAGGAGTGAAGATGTGGGAAGAGAGAGGAAAGAAAGTTTGCGCGCAGTCCCTTGCCGTTTGTTATGGTACTGCTCCGGCGTTCGCCTTGGGATGATGGGAGAAACTACCGAAATCTACAGGTCAGAGCAGCCGCCCGCTGCAATTGTCCTCCAGACAGCGGCTGGAATCGACCTAGCTGACAAGCGAGTGTTAAAAGTCCTGCCACCGTTGGGATTAAACCCTGAGACCTCCCAGTTCGAGGCAATGGAGTGACATCAGTCAATACACTGAGTTCCCTTTTGCCGGTTTCTACGTCACCAACTTCAGGATATTATTTCTCGTCTTTCTCTTCCCCTGGCTGTATTTTCATACCTTCATCTCTTTATTCTACATTTTAATCCATATACATCACTTTCAACAACAGTTTCTCGTTCACCGTAGAGTTCAGGGGTGTTTGAGTCGTCGTAAACGAATAAATCATCAACGCTACGTTACATGTCCGATTTAAATCACACCACTCACAAGACTCATATTACTAATAAGAAGAAAGTGTGAACATTTCAGAGAAATTGGTCAAGTTGATTCTACGCGCGACAAACATTCTCTTTCTCGACAGGCACTTTCTCTTTTACTCACAGATTTCAGCTGTCTGAACCACCGTGTAGCACTCTGTCGCGCGTTGCCCTATTGACTGACCATCAGCGGATGTTCGTTGCCTTGCAGTCCGGCGGCGGTGGCATGCCTATGCGCTGCACGTGGCCGCCGACAAAGGCCTCTGTGGGTTGTCAGAATCGCAGGAATTGTATCCAGCCGTTTCACCTGCTTTGTATTGGAATGAATCGTCATTCAGGCTGTCGATCATCGGAGCGTAGATCACAGCTGTTCAAGTGGACGGTCCGTTTGCAATGCTCAGGTCATGGCTTATCTTCGAAACAGAAACTAATCTGCTTGTCAAATCATTCGTAGGGAGGGGGGAGAAGGCATTTGTACGCGACAGTCTCAGTCTGGTGAAAGGCGATTGGCACGCTGGCCACCCTGGCCCAAAATGTTCCGTTTAACATTAAGGGGACTGTCAAATAAGAGCTGTAGCTCGAAATCTACGTAATAATAAACTGAAGGAATAGACACAAAAATAATATTTTACAATAAAAGTAAAGTGTTTGATTTTATGAGAAATTTAAACTTAACACTTGTTAGGAATATTATACGCTATTACTACTATAAAACACTACTCTCACGCACAAATCGCAATATTAGACACCATTGCTCACGCACTACAACAAGCATAATTCAATGGGCATTTATTCACAAAGTGCGGAATTTTCTCACGGGTACAGCTAGTGTATATTATTTATGCTGTCAGTATCACATTTGCTACAAAAATACGATGTCTGCAGCATTAATGTGGTATCAGACTGGTATTATTCACAGAGTTAAATCATAGCACAGTAACTTTACCTTACGAGACGTTATTTTGCTGAACTTATAGGTTAAAGTTAGCTTCTCAGTGGCTTCGGGTGAAGGAATTTCAATAATTGCACGAGAATAGTATGAGGTAGAAGGCCGCATGGTCTAAAAACAGCTGGAAGGTGAAACGCAATACATGAAACAATCAACCGATTATTCGGAGGGTCGTGAGTTCTTTCAGTTATGGCATTGCTTTTCCTGTTAGTCTTTGAAATTTTTGACCATTCATTTGTATTCCTTTATTTGTATGTGTGTTATATTTTTTTGAAATTTTACTCCCTCTGACTTAAGTATAACACTAGATTCTTATCTACCATGTTGAAACATACGAGGCATTCAAACTACTTGTGTATGTACATAATAGAATTTTATTGGAAAATCTATATCGCAAGATCTAACGTAGCTTACGAGCAGGCGATCACAGTTATTATTTCGATGATTAATATTGTATGCATACGATATTGGCGTGTTACGTTTTCGATCTCTTGGTGTGAGATGTTTTTGCTTGTAATGCATGGAAGGATATAGGAATTTTCTCGACGCGCGAAGCATGATCAATTCTGTATTGAAGAATTCCAATGGCAGCTTTCAAAGTGTTACAGGAATTTCGATAGTTCACACGGTTATGACTAGACTTCGGAATTTTAGGAATGAAAAAGTGAGGTTTTATGCACTTAAAGCAGGATATAAATTATTTAAATTGTTCAGCAGATTTTAAAATTCGAAATATGAGTTTTTTGTATTTAAAACATGTCACACATTTTTTCCAGTTTGTTTCATTAAAGGAAAGCAAGGGATGTTTTTTGAATTTGCAGAAGAAAAAGTAAAAGACTTTCGGCAAACTGTCCACATTTATGTTGTTTCGCCTATTAGAAAACTTCAATGTTCTTCACGGGTTTCAGTACACTGTTAACTAAAACGTTTGCCAGAAGATGCCAATTGTTTGTAATTAATATAAAAACAAATTGAATATAATTGGCCTGCAGTCACCATAAATCATTCTCACATACGATAATAAGCACTGTAAAATCTTTGAAATTACTTGTCTTTAAAATTTGTTAAGGAAAAATAAATCATTCAAATAGGAATCAATCACCCTTTTAGAACATTTTAATATTTATTAAATGCTATAGATGAAGCCATGCGTTAGCATGACTTGCAACCGTTCATTCTCGTACCTCGTAAAGAAACGAATAGAAATTTCCTTTAAATTTTACTGTCCCAGAACGAATTGTCTATAGTTTTAATAAAATTCTCGTTTTTTAACTTCAACATCAGTTGACTTCTTTAATAATCTCTTAAAGTCTTCGAAATCTATAATAAGCTCATTCATCACTGTTTCATATATCTAGAGAATAATTTTAGTACGATAACATCATTAGTACATATTTCCTTATTTTGGTATATTTGGACGGTTCCAGGAATATAAATGCTTCGATCATGTTTCCGATGGCATTCAAAAGGAGCCATTGTTCCGATGGAGTTGGGCAGCCTCGTGAGGATAATTTGTTGGTTCACGGGAGCTCGCCTGCATGTTACTTACTGAATGCATGATGGTCGTTCGTGATTGAACGTGAGATAGTTCTCACGCATTCTGCTGTAATGATGCTCACGCATCAACCACATGAGAATTTAATACCCTATTTTGGCTGAAGTATTTTATTCTGGAATATTTAAAATATTCTGTATTTATTTTCTAATCTTCTTTGCCTAGAAACGCAGACGTTAGTTGAAATATTTCCAAGAAGATATTTGATTAGATATTGGATAAATTTTAATTTCCCTCAATATGTATATGTTGTAGTCATTTTATGTAGTAGGAATCTTTGGAAATATCGTACTAACCAATCGCAGAATGTATTACGTCTTCCCAGAGCTTTCTTTGTATTCTTCTGAATTATTTCCAAGTATCCATTGACTGCATAAATATGGATAACGTAATATGGCACAACTTCATAAACATATACATACGAGTATCTTTCTGCAGATTCATGAAATAAGATGGTGTGTTCTGAACCCTTGTTTTCGTCACTCGCCGACTACCGCTCCAACTGAGGGAGGGAGCCACGTCGCGTGCAAGGAGAGATCTGCTACCCAGAGACGGCGCGCGTCTCAATTGAAATCCTCCCGTCGCTATCTCGTAACCACATCTCACGCTACCCCCACCTCCACTCCTCGCCCTCGGCTTCCCGGGCCGCTCTACCTCCCAGGCAACACGCTCTGCCCTGCCTTGCCGCGCCCCGGCGCTTCTCCGACCAACTCTCCACCGCCCCTCTCCGTCACACTTCTTTCTCCGCCCCGCCCCGCCCCTCTCCGCACCGACCCTCTTTGCCCCGCCCCTCTCCACACCGCCCCTCTCCGCACCGCCCCTCTCCGCACCGCCCCTCTTCGCCCCGCCCCTCTCCGCACCGCCCCTCTCCGCACCGGCCCTCTCCGCACCGACCCTCTCCGCACCGCCCCTCTCCGCACCGCCCCTCTCCGCACCGCCCCTCTCCGCACCGCCCCTCTCCGCACCGCTCCCCTCCATCCCGTACTCATAGCACCCCATCACTTTATCCTCGCCTCTCCCCACCCTCTCCGCCACACCCCGCCACTCCCCGCCACCATTCGCCCCATTTCAACCAACCTCGCTCCACTTCCCCCACCCCGCGTCGTGTAGCCATCTCCCCACCTCCTACCCCAGCTCGTGCTCTTACCCGCTCTCTCCAACCGTGTTCTTATCATCTCCCTTCCTCCCTATCACACCACCCTCCCTTTTTCTCCTCTTCCGACTCACTTCCTCGCTCTTCACTTCCCACCCCCCTCCCTCTCGTCGCGGCGCTGCACGCCTCGGCCCTAGCACGCGGGCGGGCGGCCACGGGAATCACGAGCGATGGTAGATAGTGGTGGGGGGAGGGGGGGCAGGAAGGCGCCTTTGGAGCCGGAGATATCTCGCGGAAATCGCTCCTTAGTTGTTACGGACGCATCTGAAGCTCTTCGTTCGGAAATGCCGTCTCTCTGGAATCTTCCGAAACTTGCGCACGCCGACGTCTTACTGTTCGCGATAAGAAGTAATGAGATTAGAGAGCTTGATCTCATTGAGTGTTGCGCTGCGGAGTGGAGGGCGGAATGAGAGAACATCACTCAGTTCCATCCTCTAATTAATCTCGGCTGCGCTTTTCTCTGGTAAACCGTTGCAATTAATAACTTGCAGACTAATCAAGAATAATTCTAGAATGTTCAGAGAAAAATGGAAATTTTTTCACTTCGCTGTAACGTATTTTTTCTTTTATTGATAGTATTTGTTTTAGTCAAAGGCAAGATCGTTTTCCAACACCTCAATTTCTCCCCGAAAATTATAATAATAATAATAATAATAATAATAATAATAATAATTATTATTATTATTATTATAAATGTTATCATTATTATCATCATTATTATCACTATTATCATTATTATTGTCATTATCTTTATTATCATTATCATTGTCATTATCATTATTATTATCACTATTATCATTATTATTGTCATTATCATTATTATCATTATCATTGTCGTTATCATAATTATCATTATCATCATTATTATCACTATTATTATTATATTGTTATTTACAACGTGAAGATAATACAATTTTGCAAAATAAATGGCTCGTGCTCAGAGAGATAATTGTGTAGGCTATAAAAAAGGATATTTGGGATTGTTTAAAACTAGATGTGCCGCTGGGCTCCATGAAATTGTATTCCGTGAAACTGCATGTGAATGCGAGTGGTGAATTTTCGAAGAGACAATATTTTCCGGATTATAGAAAATTGTATGGAACAAAATTTTGTGTGGTGTGTGAAATTAACTTCCCCTCGAATCAACCAGGACTCTCGAAAGTTCTGCACACCGACACACAAGGGTGGCTTTCTATTGAAAACTAAAAATCTGGCGGAGCCAATGGTGAAAATAATTCGTAAAAAAACGCTCCCCCGCGGCAAGCGGCTTTCATGAGTTCTGTGGAATTTGGAGTATTTTTCGTTCACTGTGAAAAATTGTCAATTATTCGCGGAGCGAAACAAAAAGAAAAATGTAAATTGAACTGCAAATTTGCATTAGACCATTCAACACAGGCGCGGAGCACTCGCTCCAGAGGAGGACTAATTATTCCAGCAGCACGTAAATGGAAGCATCTGTCTTCGATAATGCCTCAACAGAAAAGTGAATTTAATTACGACAAGCCTGGTGAGAGCGATACATAGCTCAGGTGCACATTTCAGCCTGGCTGCCGCCCGCGCCCGACCTCAACGCGGTTTCGCCTCCCCCCTCCCCTCCCCTCCCCCTCACTCCCCGCCCCTCCCCCTTCCTGCCCGCCCGTTCATTTGGCGGGCGCTGTCCGCAGACTGTGCTGCCTCCCATTCTGTTCTCCCCGCTGGCGCTCGCGGACGTACCTCGTGTGCGGGCGTGTTACCGACCGCTCATCCGAACACGTGACCTCTCTCCGTGCACTTTCTGCCACCCGTTATTGGTGTTCCACTTTCGCGTTAGGTGTTGTACTCGCTCTCTCACTTTGCACTTTTCGCATCCTAAGCTCTATTTCTTCATTTTTTTGCCTACTCTGTGCGTACTGCATTTTCTCTCGTGTGTTCATATTTACAAATCACACTCGCTCTCATGCATGCTCTTTACTCGTGATCACTCCGTCAAAAATCAGTCTCACTCATTGCGTAGCGAACTCTCACTCATTGCGTAGCGAACTCTCACTCATTGCGTAGCGAACTCTCACTCATTGCGTAGCGAACTCTCACTCATTGCGTAGCGAACTCTCACTCATTGCGTAGCGAACTCTCACTCATTGCGTAGCGAACTCTCACTCATTGCGTAGCGAACTCTCACTCATTGCGTAGCGAACTCTCACTCATTGCGTAGCGAACTCTCACTCATTGCGTAGCGAACTCTCACTCATTGCGTAGCGAACTCTCACTCATTGCGTAGCGAACTCTCACTCATTGCGTAGCGAACTCTCACTCATTGCGTAGCGAACTCTCACTCATTGCGTAGCGAACTCTCACTCATTGCGTAGCGAACTCTCACTCATTGCGTAGCGAACTCTCACTCATTGCGTAGCGAACTCTCACTCATTGCGTAGCGAACTCTCACTCATTGCGTAGCGAACTCTCACTCATTGCGTAGCGAACTCTCACTCATTGCGTAGCGAACTCTCACTCATTGCGTAGCGAACTCTCACTCATTGCGTAGCGAACTCTCACTCATTGCGTAGCGAACTCTCACTCACTGCGTAGCGAACTCTCACTCATTGTCACTCTCACTCCCACTCCCACACCTGACTACGACGGTGACTTTGACACTAACATTCGTTAATGCCAACTTTAGTGTCCAAACATAGATACATACTTAACTTCGGGCAAAAGACAAAAAATACACATGTATATACACACATTGGTACATAGTGAGCATCTGCTTCATCCCCAGTTGTCTGGTTCAGTGATCACAATCTTCATTGTAAAGCCGCCGAGTTTGGAATAAGAATATCAGGTTAAGTAGTCTCAGGGTTGAGTACGCTCTACTTATGAACATCACTTCTGATACGGACTTTACGTTGGTTTACCAGTTTCCGTATCGATTTTCCACCACCGCTCATGCCTATTTCAGGGATGTGCTACTCGTATAATACTAAAATACTAAATTCATGATGTCAGTGGAACAATGCAGTATTTAAAAATAATTCACCCAACCAATTTCAAAACAATTATTATAAACAACGGGTTATTTTAAAAACCAACAGTTTAAAAATATATTCAAAACATTTTATGAACAATTTTCAACAAAAACACTTCAGTACTTTCAGAAATAAAGCGAATTTAATTTGTTTTAAACAAATATGTCTCAACTCAATCTAGTACGTTGAATTCACAAAACTATTCCCTTCAGTATTTGTTTATTTAAAGAAAACTGGTTCAACGCAAATACTGCTCCTCAAAACATTATTGGCAAATATAACAGCAATTGTAACACTAAAATACAGATATGATACTATAGACAAAAATTCTAATTCTTTGCGATTCGTTGATTACGAGTAGTAGCAACACTAATTCAACAGAAAATTCCGATATCTATCCACGAAATAATGATTTTTAGTGGAAATTCCTACAGTTTCTGTGATAATTTAACATAAAAGGTAATTCTACATAACACTTTACCAAAAAATCTCCATTTTCGCTTTTCTGCATTACAAAAGTAATCCAGACATCCGACGTATTCTAATTCCATTCTTCTTGACTGTGACTCCCGTTTGTTCTCTACGCGTGTTCTCCGCATCTACACCAATCTTCCATGTTCCATTGTAGCAATTATCTGACCCGCTGGAGTGTGTATCGCTCATTGGCCAGCACTCGCTCTTCGAAACACTTGTCCCCCCTCCCCGCCCCTCCCGCGGAGGGGAGGGGTGCCCGCGCGCGGCTCGGAATCGAAGGGCCGGCCGGCCGGGTGGACGCCGCCGCCCCGCCCCGCGCCGCGCCGCGCCGCGCCGCCGTCCGCAAATAAAGAGGAGAAAAATGGAGCGGCGCCCTGGGCGAAATTAACACTATATCACGCGTCGCTTCCGCGGTGTTGCTCTCCGACGCCGCTCACCAACTACCGTCCCCGCCCGCACCCCCCAACTCCGCCTCGCCCCCACCACGCCCCGCTGCGTAATCCATATTTATAGATCGCCCCGCCGCCGCTCTCCGAATCCGCCTCCTCAGCCGCATTCGTCACTTCCCATCCGCTGCGTGCCGTCCTGGTCGCCAACACCTCCATCTTCGTCGTCGTCGTCATCTGCGCCTTTGTCGTCGTCGTCGTCGTCGTCATCTGCGCCTTTGTCGTCGTCGTCGTCATCTGCGCCTTTGTCGTCGTCGTCGTCGTCGTCGTCATCTGCGCCTTTGTCGTCGTCGTCGTCGTCGTCATCTGCGCCTTTGTCGTCGTCGTCGTCATCTGCGCCTTTGTCGTCGTCGTCGTCATCTGCGCCTTTGTCGTCGTCGTCATCTGCGCCTTTGTCGTCGTCGTCATCTGCGCCTTTGTCGTCGTCATCTGCGCCTTTGTCGTCGTCATCTGCGCCTTTGTCGTCGTCATCTGCGCCTTTGTCGTCGTTGTCATCTGCGCCTTTGTCGTCGTCGTCATCTGCGCATTTGTCGTCGTCGTCATCTGCGCCTTTGTCGTCGTCGTCATCTGCGCCTTTGTGGTCGTCGTCATCTGCGCCTTTGTCGTCGTCGTCGTCACCTCCGCCTTCGTCGTCGTCGTCGTCATCTCCGCCTTCGCCGCCTCCGCCGCCTTTGCCGCCTCTGCCTTCGCAACTCCACCTTCAGCATCTTCCATTTCGCCACCCTCATTTTTCATCTACACTATTTTCGTCTTCGTATTTTCCATCTCCACCCCCACCTGCACCTTCAACTCCGCCTTCTCTCTGGCTTGCACAGCCACCTCCACATCCTGCTCCACCACCGCTTCCGGTTTTTCCACTGCCTTCACTTCCGTAGTCGCGTGCGCGCAAGCTTTCTTCCGGCTCCCGGCTCCCGCTCTCCCTCCGCCCCCCCCCTCGCGCGTGTTCCGCAACTAATTTCTTGCGCGCAATGCTCTCGGGCAATCTTTATATTACCTGGAGCGGCACGCCCCCATTGTCACGCGGCCGCGCGGATATCGGCCGGGCCGCATGGCTGGACACCTTGCCCTTTGTTCCAGGTGGCCTTCCGTCAAAATCCGGACGCCTCTGCGGCCAACGCTCAGTCATGCGCCCTGCCCGGCGCGGCCCGTGATTTTATTGCCCGGCAAATGACCCTGAAAAACCGTCCTGCGTCCGGCCCCGCGGCCCCGCCGCCCCTGCCGCCCCAGCTTCCGCTCAGGGCCTTCCCGTTCACCGCTTTCATCGGCCTCGCACACTATTGTTTCACTTGCATCTGCGCTCTCTCTCTCTCTGTCTCTCCATCTCCCTCTCCCTCTCCATCTCCCTCTCCCTCTCCCTCTCCCTCTCCCTCTCCCTCTCCTTCTCCCTCTCCCTCACCTTCTCCCTCTCCCTCTCCCTCTCCCTCTCCCTCTCCTTCTCCCTCTCCTTCTCCCTCTCCTTCTCCCTCTCCTTCTCCCTCTCCTTCTCCCTCTCCTTCTCCCTCTCCTTCTCCCTCTCCTTCTCCCTCTCCTTCTCCCTCTCCTTCTCCCTCTCCTTCTCCCTCTCCTTCTCCCTCTCCTTCTCCCTCTCCTTCTCCCTCTCCTTCTCCCTCTCCTTCTCCCTCTCCTTCTCCCTCTCCTTCTCCCTCTCCCTCTCCTTCTCCCTCTCCCTCTCCTTCTCCCTCTCCCTCTCCTTCTCCCTCTCCCTCTCCCTCTCCCTCTCCCTCTCCTTCTCCCTCTCCCTCTCCTTCTCCCTCTCCCTCTCCTTCTCCCTCTACCTCTCCTTCTCCCTCTACCTCTCCTTCTCCCTCTACCTCTCCTTCTCCCTCTACCTCTCCTTCTCCCTCTACCTCTCCTTCTCCCTCTACCTCTCCTTCTCCCTCTACCTCTCCTTCTCCCTCTACCTCTCCTTCTCCCTCTACCTCTCCTTCTCCCTCTACCTCTCCTTCTCCCTCTACCTCTCCTTCTCCCTCTACCCTCTCCTTCTCCCTCCACCTCTCCTTCTCCCTCCACCTCTCCTTCTCCCTCCACCTCTCCTTCTCCCTCCACCTCTCCTTCTCCCTCCACCTCTCCTTCTCCCTCCACCTCTCCTTCTCCCTCCACCTCTCCTTCTCCCTCCACCTCTCCTTCTCCCTCCACCTCTCCTTCTCCCTCACCCTCTCCTTCTCCCTCACCCTCTCCTTCTCCCTCACCCTCTCCTTCTTCCTCACCCTCTCCTTCTCCCTCTACCTCTCCTCTCTCTACCTCTCCTTCTCTCTCTACCCCTCTCGATCTCCCTCTTTTTCCTCTTCCTTTCTCGTTTTTTCAGCTTCTCTTGCAGCCCTTTTTTCCTATCTAAGTACTTTATTTATCGATCTCTCTTTGGTCCCCCTTATTAAGGTTCTGTCAATCTCAGTTCTCAGAACCTCCTCCTCCTCCCTATAACGCAGGCACACCGTAGCAGCGGCCCCCACCCTCCGTCGTGTCCCCGAGCGTGTCACGCCCCCCACCCCTCTCTGGCCCTGCCCCTCGGCGCGGCCCGGTGCCCGTGGACCGGCACGCCCCGCCCCCCCCTCACCCCCTCCCTTCCCACTAGACGATGACCTGTCGGCCCCGCATTACTCACCCACGGTCCACGCGTCGATATCGAGTTATTGAACTGGTCGCGAATGAGGGACGGGAGGGGGGTAATAAAGCGAGATTGCGTATCGCCCCGTCCCCCGGCCCCGCGTAGCCCGGCGTCCTCCCGTCCTCGCGCAAACCGTCCGTCCGCCCCGCCCGCCAGCCCGCAGGGGAGTCGACACTGTAATTTTCATGATTTCCCTCCGAGGGAGGGTGACGTATCTAAATGTGTTCCTGCATGCGGTGTATATTGGGCCGGTTTTATGCCCGCAATTACGAAGTTAGCTGCTCATTTTGGAGTATTTGCTCGTAAAGCTACCATGCTTTCGGCGACGAAGGTTGTGGAAGGGTGGGACGCATCTGTCGCCAGACAAGGTCCAATTTCTGTTCACGTCCTCTGGTTTTTGTGGGGGTCGAGGTGGCAGAACGCCAGACGAGTAGCTGCCCAGGGTTTGAAATCCCGCTTTAACTAGTCTTCTTGTCCCTTGACATGCATGTGTGTTGGAAGTCGGAGAGCAGCAAATAATTACGCAAGTACCTAGTATAAGGTATTTGCAGACCATGAGGGTGTTGTGGGTACTTGGCGTTCATTTGAAAAATCCACTTAAACAACAAATTGTATTTATAAAGTACTTAATATTTTGAACTCCTTGTGCAACATGTGTAAGCAAGATTCTACATCTTACAGTGGAAACTATATGAGCTGGACGGTTCCTCTTGCCCTTCCTCTAGTTCGTGGCTCCAACGCGAATTCACATTCCAATGCACAGACAGAAAATGGAACGATTGCTAAGGGTGTGCGAAAAAGACGGCAAGGCGGGCAATGCGAGAGGGAGGAGTGAGATCTCTTTAAAAACAACCGTCAGCCGCCTAATTTGTTTAGATTCTAGATTCTTAGATTTTAGATCTTCTTAATCTCTAAACATACATATAGACTCAATGCAATCGAAAAACGACGCAACAACAAGAAACTATGGCCGGTCCGGACAGCTGAGATCTCGTACCGAAAGATCGCGGGTTCGAGTCCCGCCTCGGCCATGGTTGTATTGTGTTCGTCCTATCACAACCCTATCATCACCATATCGTGTCATCCTCGTAGTTGCCATACCGTTAATAGTGGTCGCTAATTTCCTAGTAGTTGATGCGACCTTAAATAACAAAAAAAACTATGATGCTTGTATGTTTATTCTAAATTAACCATGTAATAATTTTACCTTGCATGGATAAAAGTTGACAATGAGATACAAAATGATGTGGTGAGAAACAATGTTTTGAGATTTTGTCTGTTGTAATCATTTTAACGAGAATCGACTTGAAAGAAAAAAAATAATGGGTTTATAATTTGATTTAATTACCTCTTATACAATTACGTCCATACACAATTCCTAAACTTTTTTTGTTTTTGAACTTGTTTTCTTGTAACGTGTTTCATTTCTGTTGTGTCCCTTGTTTTGCATAACGATCATCGTTTTTGCTATACTTCAGCTACATAATATTGACTCTCAATTAGATAAACAGAGCCTGAAGCTAAAATTACCAATGTGTAACGTACCATACTTGGAAAAAATCCACAAAAGTCTTCGCGAAAAGTCTTATACAGACTGTTCGGAAAATTAATATAGGTAATTTATTAAATCAGATATTAGTTATTTTATTCCCACTAGTATTACATTTCTTTGAGAGAACAATGAAATACTTCTTCTTTTTTGTAAGGAAATTAATGCAAAGAAGATTGGATTAGTTATTAATTACTCCGTTCTGCTGAAAGTGGGTACAAATTCAGATTTATTAGCGTGAGAATTTTAATAATGTGAACAAATATTAATGCGAAACATCTTTCTGAGTGTCTAATTTTTAGATATCACTGAAGCACAGTCCTTAGTCACAATTACTTTTTTATTATTATTATATTTATTAATTAATTTTTCATGCAAACATGCCGTAATGCTATGTGAGCAATACTTCGTTATATCAAGTTTTCTTTCCTCATTAAATGGTAGAGTATCACCTTAGAACTTTTCTTGGCTTTTTATTAATTATGCATTAATCCATTAAACATAAAATTTGCTGCTTCGGGACATATTATTGATGTAACTCATGTTTATTGGTCATTCATGTCTTCAGTTAATACATGAATGTGTTCAAAAATTATTAACATTCTTCTCACCAGAAAACATTATGGAAAGATTAGGTAGTCATCCACTCGTGGGTACTGTACTGTTGCTTGAGTTTTGAATTTCTCTGCAATATATGAGCAACGAAGCGAACAGAATGTGTTTGTTCGACAAAACAAGGCACCCAGCAAAGAAAATACCTGACGCTGCAGGAACGACGCCCCCAACCTAGTGCTTGCAAATGTTAGAAAATGATCGATACATCGATACTTTGATACATCAACATAAGGCTTTCGATAGCGATGAAAACATCGACAAAAACATCGATGTTTTAAATATGATGAAACACATCGTAGAAAAATGTCCTGGTTCTAATGTGATCATAACACGTCAATATTAGCTTAACGACAATTGTACCTTAAATATGAACGTCATCTTCATTTTATAATCATTTTTCTTCGTAATCAAGGTTTAAAATTCAGTTTAACGATAGTCACGTAAATAATGATAAAAAAAGGAAATAACACCGGAGAGAGGTTGCAAAGAGCAAACGCTTTCGTGCCGACTGCCAATCGACAACACTTATTGTTGTGTTTGAATGTTGATTGCGAGCAATCCACAAAAAAATTACACTTGAAATTTTTTTTTTTGCTCGCAAATCGGCCAACTAGGACCACGCGTTCATACATCCTGCATTTTACCGTGGCTCAGTATCATATATCGCGGTAGCAGGTGCATGTAACTTCAATTGGGGGGGATCAGTAATTTTTACTGAATCCAATTTTTATCCCCCAGGGTTGTTAGCTCTGGGGGTATGAAAGTTGAAATGATGATGATAATGAGGAGTGAAAGGACGACACACTCATACAGACACACACACAAATACACCCATGCCCGAGGCGGGACTCGAACCCACAATCTTCTGGCCCGAAACCACTACGACACTACTGCCTTAGCGATCTCGGCCATCTGATCGGCTACTTGAAATTTTATTTATCATAAGACATTTTTTCTGAAAACATCGGTGTTCCTGAACAAAAATATCGATCAGAAGAAAACATCGATTTTACACAATCGATGTTGTTTCATTAACATCTGTGTTTTTGCCATCCCTGCCTCCGTCCGAGGAAGTGGCGTGCGAGTGGGCCACAAGAGCGCCCGGGGAGAGTAGGAATGCGACATTGATATCGACGTTTTCAAAATATCGATGTTTTTGTAGAAACATCTATTTTTTAAACGATCGATATTTAACGCGAATGTTTTTTAACATCGATGTTTTGTGCCGGATGTTTTTTCTTTTCCTATGTTCTGAGTGAAAAGTTCTGATGATCACAATACTGTAAAACTTAAAATATGAAATAATAAGTGATGGTAACACTGTTACTCGTGTGTTGTAACCAAAGGAACGCTGTTTGCACTACCTTCATCGACCAAATTCTCTCACCCGAAATGACCTCCATGCATTTGTATTTCCTCTTTCTTCATATTCCTTTCGCACATTGAGATATGGTCAACAAATACGCTGTGGACGTATGGTACTCCCCTTCTTCTCACACTCTTACTCGGCCAATTGGTATACAGAAACATTACATTTTAATGCAAACGAATTGAATGTTTGACGTTACAAATCTAGTTTAAAAACATCGATATCAAAAACATCAAATGCATTTTTAACATCGATATTTTAATTTTGAACATGGATGTTTGCTAACATCAGTGTTTGGTTATCGATGTCGCATCACTAGTGGGAAGGGGGTGAGGGGGGTGTTGTCGATGCAATGGCGCCCAGAGAGCGGCCGGCGGCGGAGGGGGGTGGCGGCACCCTGTGTGATGAATGGCGACGGGGACAAATGAGGGCGGCAGTGCGCTCGCAAACCCAAAACTAGTGGCCCGCGCACCCGCACACCCGGCGCGCCTCCGCCTACTCCTTCGCCTCCGCCGTCGAATCGTTTCGCGCGTGATCTGGGCTGGCCGGGTGACGCCGCGTCGAAGGCTGTGTTGCCGACGTTTCGACCATCCTGTCGTGGTCTTCCTCAGGGCTGGTATGATTTGGTAGATTTGTAAACTTCCTCCCCGTAGAGGGTAGTTAAATGAAGTCGAGGGCTTCCGCGGCCATATGCCATACCAGCCCTGAGGAAGACCACGACAGGGTGGTCGAAACGTCGGCAACACAGCCTTCGACGCGGCGTCACCCGGACAGCCCACATCACCCCCATGACTCTGGCCGCGGAAGCCTACGACTTCGTCCAGTCGTTTCGTCTGCGCTAGTGGCGGCACCGAAAAGTATGCGAAAGGAGGTGCAATTTCTTTTCCCATCTTGATGACATTTCTACGGAACGAAAATTCCTTATTGAAATACTGTCCCCTCATTATTGCGACCCCCGTCGCGTCCCTAATGACAAGTCCTTTAAACTATCATCAATATTTAGTAACTGTTTCAAATAAATTGCAAATAATTTAAACACATGTTCTGTTTCTGGACAGGACGGGTTTCCATGCCCTTAACCAATGGGCTCTGCAGTCTCACCAAACATGTAGTAGGACAATTCTGCGATGGTCTGGCCAATCATACAAACTTTAATTGCAATAATTAGATAGCAGTTGTGACAATATTCCTTCAATATTAATATTAATGATTAAAATTTAAACTGTCTGTATTCTTTTATCATAATTTTTTGGCTTTACCAAGAGATATGTTGTGTTAAAGAACACTCATTCTGGCAGTTCTGTTCCGAACTTCAACGATCTTTGAAATTGCCGACTCTTAAAATATTCCAAACTTATCGATACATCAAGAGAGCTCACCTCGACTCGTTGCCAAAAACATATGATTTCAGTCCGCGTGACAAGCAAAATCAAAATATACTCGTACCATAGGATTATGATAATTAAAGTAAGAACATGTATAAATATGCAGGGACAATATGGAATCACATTGTTGACTTTTGTCGGTGCCGAAGAGATAGATTTACGGGGGTACATTTTGACGAGGTTATGATACACAAATCCTGTACGTATCTCTATCACACGTTCTATTTGCACATGTTATTACAATTATTACTTTCACGTTATTACCTATTATTGACTAAACATTATTATACCCACGTAGTTATTTGTATTAAATGAACTGATAAAAGTTGATCTTATAATTATAGAATGATAAGGTTATATGAGACAACGTTTTAGTTGCTAAAACTAAATAATGGAAAACATAGTGAACACATTAGTCGTCTTTCAAGTACTTTCAATAAATAAATACTCACACATGTTATTACCTCCCCGAAATGTAGTGACTGGTACAGAAAATTACATGAATTTTCCTCTGTGCTGTTCATTTGTATGCTTCACTTATCGGATTTGTTTAGATTAGGATTAAAATCTGAAACATCTCTACTCTCTAAATAAACACGGTTTTGTTTAATTTGACCCTGGGTGTATTAATATATGGTAATTTCTGCAAATGGTTTAATTTGCAAACTATTGAAAATGCTACAATTAATTTGTTACATGTACCCTAAGTTGTATATCTTTAATTAATAGACATTTATTCTACAACTTGTTATTTCACGACTGAATTTATATTCTTCCGTGTAGCTGTCTATGGGAAATGCTACGGAATTTCAGAGAAAAGAGTATTAGGGGCAGGATTTACACACATTTGACCTATTTTCTGGCAAGTTCGGAGTGACCTGTAATATACAAGTGTCTCAAATTATGTTACGTCTAGAGCTAGTAGTGGACCGTGAAAGATGATAATATTTTGTCGAAGATCATCTGGTGAAATCTCATCACAAAATGAAAGTGACATTAGCCCCTGACACGTAGGCCGCACATCTTGCATTAGTGTTTCTCAGGTATGTGTCACTGCTATCTCTCTTCGCTTTCCATGTTTCTTCCGAACGCAATTTCAAGATGGGTTGCTCATCAATGAGAGGCAAACGGCGAAGGTGGCTGTGCTCTCTCGATAAAAACGGCAGTCACCGCCCGTGCCCCATGTCTCACTGGCATTAGCATTACTCAGAAGCTCTTATTAATTTGAGATTTTATTCGGTGTTCACATCATTCTGTTCTCTCCTTCTCTTCTTCTGTCTTTCCCTCCCTCTCTCCTTCTCCTTTTCAGTCTTTCCCTCCCTCTCTCCTTCTCTTTTTCAGTCTTTCCCTCCCTCACTCCTTCCCTTTTTCAGTCTTTCCCTCCCTCTCTCCTTCCCTTTTTCAGTCTTTCCCTCCCTCTCTCCTTCCCTTTTTCAGTCTTTCCCTCCCTCTCTCCTTCTCTTTTTCAGTCTTTCCCTCCCTCTCTCCTTCTCTTTTTCAGTCTTTCCCTCCCTCTCTCCTTCTCTTTTTCAGTCTTTCCCTCCCTCTCTCCTTCTCTTTTTTCAGTCTTTCCCTCCCTCTCTCCTTCTCTTTTTCAGTCTTTCCCTCCCTCTCTCCTTCTCTTTTTCAGTCTTTCCCTCCCTCTCTCCTTCTCTTTATCAGTCTTTCCCTCCCTCTCTCCTTCTCTTTTCCAGTCTTTCCCTCCCTCTCTCCTTCTCTTTTTCAGTCTTTCCCTCCCTCTCTCCTTCTCTTTATCAGTCTTTCCCTCCCTCTCTCCTTCTCTTTTTCAGTCTTTCCCTCCCTCTCTCCTTCTCTTTTCCAGTCTTTCCCTCCCTCTCTCCTTCTCTTTTTCAGTCTTTCCCTCCCTCTCTCCTTCTCTTTTTCAGTCTTTCCCTCCCTCTCTCCTTCTCTTTTTCAGTCTTTCCCTCCCTCTCTCCTTCTCTTTTTCAGTCTTTCCCTCCCTCTCTCCTTCTCTTTTTCAGTCTTTCCCTCCCTCTCTCCTTCTCTTTTCCAGTCTTTCCCTCCCTCTCTCCTCCTCTTTTTCAGTCTTTCCCTCCCTCTCTCCTTCTCTTTTTCAGTCTTTCCCTCCCTCTCTCCTTCTCTTTTTCAGTCTTTCCCTCCCTCTCTCCTTCTCTTTTTCAGTCTTTCCCTCCCTCTCTCCTTCTCTTTTTCAGTCTTTCCCTCCCTCTCTCCTTCTCTTTTTCAGTCTTTCCCTCCCTCTCTCCTTCTCTTTTTCAGTCTTTCCCTCCCTCTCTCCTTCTCTTTTTCAGTCTTTCCCTCCCTCTCTCCTTCTCTTTTTCAGTCTTTCCCTCCCTCTCTCCTTCTCTTTTTCAGTCTTTCCCTCCCTCTCTCCTTCTCTTTTTCAGTCTTTCCCTCTCTCTCTCCTTCTCTTTTTCAGTCTTTCCCTCTCTCTCTCCTTCTCTTTTTCAGTCTTTCCCTCTCTCTCTCCTTCTCTTTTTCAGTCCTTCCCTCCCTCTCTCCTTCTCTTTTTCAGTCTTTCCCTCCCTCTCTCTCTCCCTTTTTCTCTTTCTCTCTCTCTCTCTCTCTCACTTTTTCTCTTTCTCTCTTTCTCTCTCTCTCTCACTTTTTCTCTTTCTCTCTTTCTCTCTCTCTCACTTTTTCTCTTTCTCTCTTTCTCTCTCTCACTCACTTTTTCTCTTTCTCTCTTTCTCTCTCTCACTCACTTTTTTCTCTTTCTCTGTTTCTCTCTCTCTCACTCACTTTTTCTCTTTCTCTCTTTCTCTCTCTCACTTTCTCTCTTTCTCTCTCTCACTTTCTCTCTTTCTCTCTCTCACTTTCTCTCTTTCTCTCTCTCTCACTTTCTCTCTTTCTCTCTCTCTCACTTTCTCTCTTTCTCTCTCTCTCACTTTCTCTCTTTCTCTCTCTCTCACTTTCTCTCTTTCTCTCTCTCTCACTTTCTCTCTTTCTCTCTCTCTCACTTTCTCTCTTTCTCTCTCTCACTTTCTCTCTTTCTCTCTCTCTCTCACTTTCTCTCTTTCTCTCTCTCTCTCACTTTCTCTCTTTCTCTCTCTCTCACTTTCTCTCTTTCTCTCTCTCTCTCACTTTCTCTCTTTCTCTCTCTCTCACTTTCTCTCTCTCTCACTTTCTCTCTCTCTCACTTTCTCTCTCTCTCATTTTCTCTCTCTCACTTTCTCTCTCTCTCACTTTCTCTCTCTCTCACTTTCTCTCTCTCCTCTTTCTCTCTCTCCTCTTTCTCTCTCTCCTCTTTCTCTCTCCTCTTTCTCCCTCCTCTTTCTCCATCGCTCTTCCCCTCTCCCTCCCTCCCTCTTTCCACCAACGAAGATCTCTCTCTTTCTGTCTCTTTCTCTTTCTACTTTTCTCGCCCCTCTTTCCTTATACCTCTTTCCTTCTTTCTCCTTCCCTCTTCCCATCGACAAAGAAAGTTTGGGCGATGCAGGGTGACGCAGCTGTATTGCCGTTTTGGCCAAACGCGATGCCCAGTACGTTCAACCCGGCGAGACCGCTGCGGCGTAGGGCGCCGAAGGCCTTCCATCATTGAGTCTGCGCTCCGCCAGGCGCCACGTAGAAATTCGCCAGGTAACATTTCTTTTCTACTTTATTTTGTGTAAACTTTGCGATTATTTCCCGCCGGCTAACTGTATTGTGGACAGTGGGTTTGTTCTAGTGCTGTGAAGCAAATACATGTATTTATATTGTAAAGTATTTGGAACTCTGTCATTTCGTCCGCCACCGTGACCTGCATTGACCGTGGTGAATATTTAGTTTGAATAATAGCCATTTGCGAAAGTATCAGTCTGTTTGCTAATGACGAACAGCTAACTTATCGCAAATGGTATAATATGAATCAGAACGTTCGCTAAGTTGCAATTAGCAAACGTCTCTTGTAAAACAATAGACAAGCGCCTTGTATAACGCAAAAGACAAGGGTCTCTTGTAAGAGAATAGATAACCGGCTAATAGTATGGCAACAGACCGACTTATAGTGTTCCAACTGGCCGACCAATTGTTTGAAAATAGACAAACAACTGTTGTAAGACAATCGACAATCGTCTAAATTGTAGGACAACAGACGACCATATAATTGTAGAACACTAGACAGTCTAATTGTAATCCCTAAGTCGAAGATCGTATTTAACGTTTTGGCCAGGTTTTCCGCCGTTAAATCACATAGCTCCAACCAATTGTTTGAACAAAGGCCGACCAATTGTTTGAAAATAGACAAACAACTGTTGTAAGACAATCGACAATCGTCTAAATTGTAGGACAACAGACGACCATATAATTGTAGAACACTAGACAGTCTAATTGTAATACCTAAGTCGAAGATCGTATTTAACGTTTTGGCCAGGTTTTCCGCCGTTAAATCACATAGCCCCGCAGCCAGCGAGTGAATCTGGGGCTGCGTCGAAGCGGCGCGGGAAATATCCGGGAGAGGCCATCGGCGGCGGAAATTTTAAAGCCCCGCCCCCTCATCAGCCGGTTATTGGCACTCTGACGACCCACCCCGGCGCGGCGCCAGCCCTGCTGCAGCGGAGGGTCGCTTTGTTTAGCCCTTCGGCAGGGCCGAAGCTTACACGTACGCCCGGTGCGCAGGCCTCTGGGATAGCGTGGATGAAGTAAAACCCTCCGGTTACGTAATGTTCGGTTACGGCCGATTTTGGATAGCAGGTTGTAACGTGAAGCTGCTACGAGACCTGATTCTCGTTTGAAATGGCTGCCTGGTGGTGTAGGTATTCATTAAGGCAAATTAACAGCTAGTGGAGGATTATTAGTATTGAAATATTTTGTTGGTTTACACGTTTCTTGCTATTTATGTCATAGGCGCTACCAATTTATATATTTATATTATTTTTTATTAGTTGTTTTATTATTTATTTATTTTATTAGTTATTTATTTACTCTTTATATTATTTTTATTAGTTGTTTCTGTGAGTTTTTAATAGACTTAATATTTAAAATATTGACAGACTCTTGAAAGTAAAATAAATATGTTTAATTGTTTATTGTTAATTATATTAATTATATAAATAATTATATTAATTATATAAATATATTAATTGTTAATAAATTTCCCTTCTTAGACCACTGTCAAGGTTTTGAGTAATTTGTCTACAACTTTTGGAAAAACATTGGTGATAACAATGACTTTCAACGCGTCACGCATATGAAGAAAATTAACCTCGTTAGAATCGACGCTTGTAGCGTTTGACTTCTAATATACAATACCAATATTTTAAGCTCGATAAAACTCTAAAATACGATCATTAACACTTTAAAGGTTCAGAAAAAGCATGGATACCACTTGTCTGTTTACTGACAATTTGAGTGTAGAATTTCCGTGCGGGCAGCGGCGCTGGCGTCTTGCTATGCTGAGCTCGTGCGGGCAGTGTAGGGCTGTACGGAACATGAAATTTGTTAGATACAATATGTGATCAAATGTATCCGAACACGTCCTAAATGGTGACATAGTGTGGTCGTGTTTTTTATGGAGGGGTCTTGCACACCTTGTTTTTTTGTGTGGCACTATCACGGCCCAGGTCAACGTTGATGTTTTAAACACCTTCTTGTTTCTCACTGTTGAAGAACAATTCGGGGATGGTGATTGCATCTATAAACACGATTGAGAACCTGTTCATACTGCACAGCCTGTGGTGGAGTTGTTACAAGACAATAACATCACTGTAATGGACTGGCCTACACAGAGTGACTTGAATCCTATCGAAAATCTTTGAAATGTTTTAAAACGCCGGCTTTGTGCCAGGCCTCACCGACCTACATCGATACCTCTACTCAGTGCAGCACTCCGTGAAGAATATTCTGATATTCCCAAAGAAACCTTCTGGCACCTAATTGAAAGTGTACGTGGGTGAAAGGAAGCTGTCATGAAGACTAAGGGCGGGGACAGCCTATTGAATTCCGCATTACCGACGGAGGGCGCCACGAACTGGTAAGTCATTTTCAGCCACGTGTCCGGATACTTTTGACCACATAGTGTAGGTTTCCGAGACTGTCTGTTTGACGTGTACTAGGAGGATGGTGCAGGATTTATTTAAAGATAATTTGTTTGTATTTTAACATTTATTTACCAACGTTTTGAAACCTATTTTGGCTTGTTTTCCACAATACACTAAAACATTATGTGCATTAAAATTATAAATGATTGATGTAATGATGAATGGTATAATGATTACTATAAATAAATACTGGACCATCCTGCTATTACAATATCCTAGATCTCAGATCTTCGCAAACTCTCACAATTTGACTGACGGATGACAAAAATGCTTTTCACCGAACGAAATGACCGGCAGTCGTGGCCGAGAGCATCAACTGATGTCATTGCGGTATCCTTGACCGGGAGGTCCTAGGTTCGAGTCCGCACAGTGGAAAGATTTTCGGCTCTTGTTTGTCAGCTAGATTGAATTCAATTGCTGTCTGGAGGAGAATTCTAGCGGCCGGCTTCTCTGATCGGTAGTTTTCCTTGTGTTCTCCGATCAACACCAGGTGAACGCTGGAGCCGTAAGTACCCTAACAAACGGGCCACGGACCATGCGCGATCTTTCCATCCTCTTCCTTCTACTATCCTCACCACTTCACACACTTTCATTAACCTGCACTACACTACCACATATGCCGGGGCACCGAGGGACCGAAAGCTTAGAGCTGGTCCTGGCTAGGGCGGAGCACCGCTTCTGAGAGATAACTGGTGAAAACCACGGTAGGTCGGCACCATCCAAAGGGGCAAGATCACCGCCACCTCCCAAGCAAAAAACAGGCACTACCCTTACGGGACTTATCTTAGCAGTTGACGTCCCCGGAATGCCTACTAATCAATTAATTAGTCAACCGATCGAAATGTCTTCTTTCGCAATGACTTGCAACGATTCGCTTCGGATTTAATTACCACAACCTGCCTTGCTGGAGACGTAAACGGAAATTCGTTTACGAAAATTCTCGACGTCTTATACGAGCCTCTTATTTAATTCGTGCGATATCACCCTTTTTCAGGTGCCATCTAAGAGCGGAGAGTCGAAACCCTTATTTCCTTGTAATACCTTACATGACCTAGCTCTTTACGTGTTAATGTGCGTGATTTTTGAAAAATCGATAACTATTTCGCACGCGGTATAATAAAAAAGCACGATCTTAGATTCAGTTAGGCTCAAGAAGAGCTTATAATGCCGCAGAATCTGGGTGCCAAATTTATGGTACCTTTGTGAAGATGTTTTCCCGCTGTAAGTGAGGTTATAACTGGCCCTCAGCCCTGACATCGATAGTAAATCGAAAGATAAAATCGTATGAGAAAGCGTCTATGTTGTTAACAGTTACTAATTGATCTGTTTATTGTCGTAATTGTCATTATGGCGTGAATGGAATTCATTAAAAATAAATTGAGTGTTGTATTGTAGGAGTAGTGTATTACTGGGATATGTTCATTATGCTCTGTACAAAAAAGGGAAACAATTGCAGCATTCACATATTTAATCCTACTACGTACATAAGCTTATATGGCTTGTGTACGTTATATGACATTAAAGTTTCCAACAGGTTAGCATTTCCAAGTGTAGAGTATCTCTTCAAAGTATTTTTGCCACAGCATGTACACTTTTCTGCAGCGTAGTTTGTGTCACTAGCAATAATAAGCTCAGAAACGACATGAAATGATTTTCCGAAAAACATAAGTATCATAATTTTCTTTCCTTTTATTGAATCGAGTACGAGGAAAGCGCGTAAATAGGTGAGAATTAAATCAGTAGCAAACTAATAAATATGTCTAGGCTCTAATACTGAAATATTAATTTTGGCCACTCTTAATATGTCTTGTAATATTGTAAAGCCATTAACAACTTCTGCAGTAAATTTCAATTTTTATCGTCAAGTATTCAATTCCACGTTCTTAAATTTCATGTTATTGTGAAAAAATTTCACAAGTATCACCGCAATTGATATTATTGCAAGATAACGTTTTTAATTTGCATAATTTGTACTGTTCTAACTAAACTTTTCATCAGCGTAACATTGAGTTTTTTTCCTCAGTATTTGCGGAATAGTAATTGAAAATTAATTGCAATAACTAATGAACTGTGTACGTAGAATGTACTAAAGACTAGAGAATTTTAAATGTAAATGGCATTTTCTAGGAAATCTCATTGTTATTAAGTTATTTAGTTAGACAGTTTTCCTAAAACAAGCGATAAATTCCTACGCAATATAATTAAAAATGTGATAACAAATTGGTTTAAAACGGTGTCATTTTCATATTTAGCCGTGACAATCAGTATAATTTTCAGAAAAAACTTGAATGCTTTTGTTAAACTATTTCGCTCAAAGCTGCTATTTGGCACAAAGTTGCTACGGGAGGAGTTCGAAGAACTGCATTTCAATTAAAATCAGAGAATCAAAGCAACCTGTTTTTAACTGTGTGGCTTCTGGGAATATCATAGCTCTATTTTAAAACACTTTTATATTCGAAATTAAATGTATGATGTGGTAATATTATCTTTTGTAAAGAATTTCCTTGAAATAGACCCTGCACAATTCTTCGCACGCAAGATTTTGGAGGAAAACAAAGTCTGAGGGGTATTGAATTGAATTAAGTTTGCCTTATTTTACGTGGCCATGAGGCCCGCTCTTCCTTCTGACCACGCAAATTTCGCTACGCTCCTCAACCCATCGCCAACACACGCCATCAACTAGCAGAAAAAGGAGGTATTTCTTGGGCGAGAAGCAGGCGATTTGATTTAGCTCAGAGGTGGGTCATTTAGGCTTGAAGATCTTTTACATGCAAGTAAATCTCCTAACATGGGACAGCCGGCTTTACTTCCCCTCCGAAGGAAGGCGTACAAAGGATTTTTTCGCCCTGAAAAATCCACGGCTTCGATTGGGTGTGAATCCGCGAACTTGGGTACAACATTCCGATAAAGTAACCGTTACACCATCGCCGCCGCCGGGCATTCGCTCTTTGGTAGACCAGGCTGCGGCTTCTGCTCTCCGAAGTCCGGACTCGGAGGTTCCGGTTCACAAGAATGTTTCTAGCGTCCTCAACCGTGCGTCCTCGCCCACACCATAAGATTCCCAGGCGGGACAGCTTCCTTAAGTTACGCAGGCGAGAGGGTAGCTTTCCGACTCCACCTTGGCTCGAATGGGCTTTGCTTCATTCGTGCCCTCTGCCATGGCGTCGTCGCCGTCCTCTCAATCCCTACTGCCCTAACCAACTTCTCTGCAACGTTCTTCTAATTGTGCTCATCTTCCCCGCTGTTTTTAATATTTCCTTCCCCCTCCTTGCCATTCCTACCATCCTCATTCCCATCACTCTCACCACTCATTACATTCCCCACAACGTTCATCGTCCCCATACCTTCGACTGTCCCCATACCTTCGACTGTCCCCATACCTTCGACTGTCCCCATACCTTCGACTGTCCCCATACCTTCGACTGTCCCCATAACTTCGACTGTCCCCATAACTTCGACTGTCCCCATACCTTCCACTGTCCCCATTACGTTCTCCGACATCATCCTTCCCGTCCTAACTGTCCTCTCGATCTTCGCCTCCTTCCCAATATCTCCATCGCCTATCGCCATCCTCATCGCTATTGCCTTCATTATGCGAGCAGTATTCACCACAGCTGATCTCCTCGTTGTAGCTGCCATTGGTATTCTAAAGACCTTTATCATCTCCGCAATTGCCACTGCCCTTGTCCTAACTGTTGCTGATTTTTGTCTATCTCCATCACCACTTTTTCGCGATAGCTCCTCATCTCTGTTGGAACGCCATTGCCCGCTCTTCCCCCACTCCTCCGCGTCAGCCCTCTCTGCCCCCTTCTTGTGCCTCCGCCGCCATCCACCTCGGGCGTTCCTTCGCCGCAGGCTTCTTATGAGGGCGTCCGGCGCGCCCGCTGAGCCCGGATTAGCGTCGCCGGTGGCTTAGGCAGTGCATGTGGCGGCGCGGAGGAAGAGCGGCGACCGGGCTCTGCCGCCGCGACACCGGTATTAGGGGCGCACCTGGCGCGAACGGCGCGGCCTGCGGGGGAGAGGGGGAGAGATCGGCCGATCGCCCGATCGCCTACCCGCCTGCTCGCTCGCAGATCGAACCGCACGGCTCGATACAGGTCATCTGCGCCGATCGACCGGCTGGGGCTGCACGGGGATTATTGCGGCAGGAGGTGGGGCGAGGGTGGAGGCGGGGGAGGGGAACGGGGCGGAGGCGAAAGGGGCGTGGTGGCGACGCCCCCGGGTGCTTAGGGCGGGCGGGCAGGCGGGCGCAAATGGCGTGAGGAAGCGCTGCGGACAAGCGAGCGGTTGAACCAGCAGGCGAACGAGTGGGCGAGCAAGCGGGAGGGTGTGTGGGTGTATGTGGATAGGGGTTGGTGGGGCGTTCGGGCGGGGGCGTTCGGGCGGGGGCGTTCGGGCGGGGGCGTTCGGGCGGGGGCGTTCGGGCGGGGGCGTTCGGGCGGGGGCGTTCGGGCGGGGGCGTTCGGGCGGGGGCGTTCGGGCGGGGGCGTTCGGGCGGGGGCGTTCGGGCGGGGCCGTTCGGGCGGGGCCGTTCGGACGGGGTCGTTCGGACGGGGCCGTTCGGACGGGGCCGTTCGGACGGGGCCGTTCGGACGGGGCCGTTCGGGTGGGGCCGTTCGGGCGGGGCCGTTCGGGCGGGGCCGTTCGTGCGGGGCCGTTCGGGCGGGGCCGTTTGGACGCGGGCGTTCGGACGCGGGCGTTCGGACGCGGGCGTTCAGACATACGCGACGTGAGGAAGCACCGTGTGTGAGAGGTCGGTGCCAGGGTGAGGCACGGTGAGGGTTGCTGCTGCCCGCGGGGGGGGGGGGGGGGTCATAAGTGGAGGTGGTGGGGATGAAGGAGCATCTACGCAATGATAATGCCACGGTTGACGGATTGCCTGGTGAGTTACGCTCGGGACAGCGTTTGGGCCAGAAACTGTTGAAGTGCAGGTGAGAAATTGCTTTGGTTGTGGAGGTAATTTATGTAAAAACGACGTTGATCCTCAGACAAGATAACGTGTCAGAGGTCAATCCTATGTTAACGAAATTTGTTATCAAGGTGGTCGGAGTAATGTAAATTCAAATAGGTGTGAGGGTGAGAGGAGAAATCGGATGAAAAAATGTGAATCATATATAATTTACCATGTTTAGGTAGACAAAAGTAAATACACATTGTTTTGGAGTACATTTTGAAAGAAAGCAGAAGCAAATTTGAGATGGCAAAGGTGTACCGTTTTGAGTATTGAAAAAGGTGTACCATAAAAGGTAAATATTGAAGAACTTCTTCATATTCAAAACAACCCTTAATCGAAAGTATTAGAATAACGGTGACAATTTTTCCACATTACTTCTATCCTCCCCTTTGCACCAACAAATTTACAATGGCGATAATATTAATCAATGATAAGAGTACGTTCACGATATTCGAAAGATATGCTAAAACTACATTATAATATATTTAAAACGAAAATAATATCTGTTTAATTCGTAAATTTGCATCATATGAATCTAAAATAATTTTTGAAAAGATTTATGTTCAGCATCTTGATCTAAGAATGAATAAAGTATGGATGTGCATTGTATATAAAATGTTTAAATGTGTATGTTTTAAATATATGTATGAAATTTTGTAAATAAGCTAGTAATAAAAATGTACAATAGTGAAAGGTTGTATGCCCAAATGTTGTGTGTAAAATGTAAAAGTGTGAAAACCCCAGAAAGGCAGAATGCCGAACAGGAAGAAAATAACTTTAAAATAAAGCATTTTCAGCGTCACGTTCAAGGTAGCGCGGTGGGCACAAAATACTGTTATTGAACCTTCAGGTAAAATTCTTCATCAACAATTCGCCAGAAGCTGTCTCTCAGTGTCGTGAATCGCAAAGGTGGCAGGAACGTCGTAAACACCTGTTTAGTCGCTAAATGGTTAGCCGGAGGTGTTGCAGAACCAAACACAGGGACTGAAGGTCACCGAGGGTAAAGTTCAGCAAGCAAGCGGCCAGGTCGAGCTGGAGGTCAGGTCGAGAAGCCGTACGAAGCTCACCAGGGGTGCAGCGGCTTGTGCATTGGGTAATGGACGAAAATACGCCAAATAGCTGAGGAATCAGTAACAGCAGATGATAGAATTGGCAATGTGTAGCTTTTAAAGATTTTCTTAATTTCAGATACCACTGTGGAAATATTTGCTGTCGAAAATGAAGGTTTTAGGAGAAAGAAAAGGCAGAAATTAAAAAGGAACATAAAACTAACTTTAGTGATGGAAACTACAAAATATAACGCAATGAGGTAAAGGAAATAATTGAGGGAAATATTGAACAAAAAGAGCGCGATACTAATTAGAGTGCGTAGAATTCACGCACAATTCGGAATATTACGTATGTAGGGAAATTTCAATAGCTCTATATAGTCGATTAGTTCACGAATATTGACTAGAACAATAAATTATTGCGTATGGTAAACAAGGAAGATCAGTAAATCATAAATTAGAAATGTGTTATTAGTGAAATAGTAGTGATAATAAATGTAGGACTGTTCATCACAAATTGTTGTGAGCCAGCTTTTCGGGAGTGTATATTTTTATCTGCAGGGCTGTGATGATCAGTTTCGTTATTATTAATATTACGTATTTCCATAAGTGATCACAACGAGTGTAAATATTAGCAGCTGACTGTGAAATTGAGGTTTAACGAGCTATCGACGTCGCCCTATCTTTCGTATTAAAATGTAATTTAAGCATGAATGTGGAATCTGGAGACAACATATAGCGTTCTTATCTGGTTGACCTTAACACACGTACCAATGGAAATATACATCTTTTATATGATAATGCATTATTTTTTATGCATTCTTCCACCATGCTTTGTTACTACTATTGAGCAGATTCATTCGTTCGAATTGATCGTGAATTTCATGTTCATTTTTGTTTTTCAAAACTATTTTAAATTCTACTGCCATGACCAGCTGCGATAGTTTCGAAGCGCCACTGTTGACTTCAAAGATTTGCTGACTCTGGTCTCCAGGTTCGAAACCCGATGGTGACAAATTTGTTACACCAGCAACATGTCTGTGGCGAATTCAACCACTGGAGATTTTTAGCAACCGGGTGGTCTGATAGGTAGATTCTTGTGGTTCCTTCGAATAATACCAAGTGAATGCCGGAAGAGTGCCCTAACAGTTAGGCATGACAGTTAGGCATAACAGTTGCGGCGGCGATGATGTAACCGTTAGCGTTTCGGACTGTTGTACCCAAGTTGGCGGGTTCAAACCCGATCGAAGCCGTGGATTTTTCAGGGCGAAAAAATCCTTCGTACGCCTTCCTTCGGAGGGGAAGTAAAGCCGGCTGTCCCATGTTAGTAGATTTACTTGCATGTAAAAGATCCTCAAGCCTAAATGACGCCTCTGAGCTAAATTCAAATCGCCTGTTTCTCGCCCAAGAAATACCTCCTTTCTCTGCTAGTTGGTGAAAGGAGCGTAGCGAAATTTACGTGGTCAGACGGAAGAGCAGGCCTAATGGCCTGAGTCTCGCCACGTAAAATAAGGCATTAATTCAATTCAATTCAATTCAGTTAGGGCAGTGTTTGTTAGGCTCTTACAAACGTGCGATTGACCCCATTCATCACTTCACAATTACACGCATTACACTACCGCTCATGACGAGGAGTAAAACTTCGAAGGTGAACGCCGAGTTTAGTGTTTCACTGGGAGAGAAGCGCAGCCATTTCTCGAGATTTAATAGTATATTAAAGCGTCAACGAAAAGAAATGCATTACTTTTCCTGAGTTTTAATTTTAGTCCAAGGGCTACAATTATACCGAAGAAAACACAAATTCTCTATTGAGGGGATATGCTATTTTTCACGACCACAATGGTTTCAGAAAATATATTTAAAATACTAAGTTATTGAATTCAAAATTCATGATTCGTGATTAGTATTTGTTATTAAGAATCTAATGGAGAGCATCGGTGAACCTAAATGCATATCTGACGCTGATAATGAAAATATTGGCAGTTTGATTGCCAAAATATCTATAATATGATGGAGCAAGATTGGTGTGAAGAGAGAGAAATATTAAATAAAAGTGAGACCGTCTTACTGGCGTATTTCGGTGAGGAAGAGAAGAAATACAAATCATTCTGTTTCACCTTGTGTTCAAATACACACATTTTTACTCATGAGTTGGTTTTCTTTGTTGTAATATAAATAAAAAAGACAATATTACAAATAGTAAATGTTATCTCCCTATGGAGCGAATCCTAAACATTAGTCCCTCATTTGCTAACAATAAAATTCACTTCTTCTCTCGGCCGTGAAAAAATGCATTACACACACGGGACTAAAGTTCTAAGCAATTGACGAGCCCTGAATTAATAACCACTCACTTCCTCTCCTACGTTTCCTGCCGAACTGAGACCCCATGGGAAGAATGATAGTTGGCGAGGGCGGGCGCGAGTGAGGAAGGTAACGGAAGCTATTGACCGCGTCTCGCTCTTTCAGAGGTGGGGCGGCGCGGCGCGGCTGGCGTGGTGCGGCGCTCGCAAAGCCGTTCGCGGGGGTGGGGGGTGGGGGGGCTCGGGGGTGGGGGGCTGGGGGGTGGGGGGCTGGGGGCAGGGGGCGGGGGGCGAAGCGTGGGGGCGGGGCGCTCACGGCCGGCGCGAGCAAACAGGGGAATCGCCGGGTCGCCTCTCGAATACCCGGAAGGATAACAGACGACGCGACAGGGCGAGGGGAGGGCGGATATAGCGGCCGGTGACATCACGGCGGCGACGACAGCGGCGGCAGCTGGGCTGCTAATGGTGGTGGTGGTTGTGAATATTATGGTGATGTGGTGGTGGATATGAAGGTGGCGGCAGCGGTGGCAGAGGTGTTGGCGGAGAGGTGGCGGAGTGGGTGACGGCGAGAGTGGTGGCTGTGGCATCTGCGGTGGTACTGGCAGTGGCAGTGACGACGGGGGCGGCAGTGGCAGCGGTGGCGGAGGCGATAATGACGGCGCCGGCGGCAATAGTGACGGCGGTGGCGGCGATAATGACGGCGGTGGCGGCGATAATGACGGCGGTGGCGGCGATAATGACGGCGGTGGCGGCGATAGTGAAGGCGGTGGCGGCGGTGGCGGCGGTGGCGGCGGTGGCGGCGGTGGCGGCGGTGGCGGCGGTGGCGACGGTGGCGGTGGCGGCGGTGGCGGCGGTGGCGGCGGTGGCGGCGGTGGCGGCGGTGGCTGCGGTGGCGGCGGTGGCGGCGGTGGCGGCGGTGGCGGCGGTGGCGGCGGTCGCGGCGGTGGCGGTGGTCGCGGCGGTGGCGGTGGTCGCGGCGGTGGCGGTGGTCGCGGCGGTGGCGGTGGTCGCGGCGGTGGCGGTGGTCGCGGCGGTGGCGGTGGCGGTGGCGGTGGCGGTGGCGGTGGCGGTGGCGGTGGCGGTGGCGGTGGCGGTGGCGGTGGCGGTGGCGGTGGCGGAGGCGGCGGCGCTAGGGGAGAGTGACGGAGTCGGCGTGGTGGCGACGGCTGTAACGGCGGCGGGGACAGCGGAGGTGGCTTAGCGGATGGGAAGAGGAAGTTTGAGAGAGCTCCGGGAAGCGAAGCGGGCCTAGGCGGCGCGCCCGGTTTTTGTTTGTGTTTATTTATTTCCATCCCTCCGTTTTTGCTATAACCGAACCTGTCGCGTGTGCGCTCGCCGGTGATAAGTTTGCTCCCCGCAGTGCGCTCTGGCCTCTGCCGACCGGGTCCAGGAGCGGGGGAGGGTAAGTTGGAGGGGGGGGCGGATGGCTTGAATGGACAGGTACCGGGGTTGGGGTAGGGTGAGAGTAAGCGAGAGCTGCGGAGAAGAGTGCGGCGAGGCAGTGGAGATGGGCGACGCGACGAACAGCATGGGCGGCGGGGAAGAGTTGGAATAAATGGGGTCGAAGAGAGGCGAACATAAGGAGGGTGGGTAAAAAAAGAAAAGATGGAGTGGGAAGATATTTTGACAGATTGATTGATTGATTGATTGTTAGCGATTCCGATTCATCGACAACTACTGAGAGCCTTAGTCCCGTAGGTGTGGTGCATGTTTTGACCCCTGGAGGCGGCGGTGAACATCATCCGCTGGATGGGGAATCCGGTGTCGACCTACGGTCAGCTAGCGGGATTTTTCCAATCAGGCATCTCCCACCAGCAGGCCACCACCACACGCGGGACTAGATTTAAGCTCCCGACCGCTCTCCTGTCATATGTTGTAGAGTAGTGCGCGTAAGTGTAAGTGTGTGTAATGGGTGAGTATAGGACAAGAAAGAGGTAGGAAAGATCGCGCGCGGTCCGTTTCGCTCGTTTGTTAGGGTTCTGCACCGGCATTTACCTAGTGTTAATCGGAGCAAGCACCAATCACCAAGCACTACCGATCAGAGCAGCCGGCCGCTGGAATTCTCCTCCAGACAGCGACTGGATTCGACTTAGCTAGTAGCCAGTGTCAAAAATGTGCCACGATCTTAGAGGCATTGCAGTGACATAAGTCAAAGCCCTGTTCCACCTCCTCCAGTACGAGATGTTCAGCTTGGGGTGTGGCGCCTGGGTGTGGATTGGGGACGTGGACCGGCCGAGCAAGGCTGCTGCGGGTGAGATGGAAGAGGCCTTGGTCGGGTGTGACGGTGAAGTTGGGAGGAGCTGAGCTGACAACCAACGGCCGCTTTTACTGGGTGTATCTATTTATATTTAAAATTATTTAGTCAAAAAATTGAAAAAAAACTGTATATGACGTTTGGGGGAGAAGATAATCTGTTCGGTTTTTTTAGTTCCAGATTCCTCTCCCATCAACTTAACTATAATTCAAAAATGAGAAAAAAAATAAAGCAAAATAAATAAAAATAAAATTTAGAAAAAGCGCGAAATTAGCGACATTTGAAAGACTAGACATTTTCGTTCCCGAGATATAGAAAACTGATTTGCAACGGTGAACGAACTGCAGATTTTATTTTCTACATTGCTAACAAAATAGTAACTCGCCCTTACCTCTATTCCTACTACTCCAAGCAAAACGTGCGCATAGGGAAGCAACATTTACGTCCAGAAGCAAAACAAGGGGCCATCTCAGCATTTGCTCAATGTACTGGACAAAAACCTGATTGAGATGGAGGTCCTTGACCCGGAAGCTGCAGTACATTATTTAATATAGGCATATTTTTTTAAATATACAGTACAAATGTAAATTAATTCATTATATATCTCCATTTTGTTAAAATAAACATATTTTTTTCCATTTCATGACCAGGCAGCTCTCTAATTGTATATAAACAGTTATGCAGCAAAAATGATTTTACTTTTAACCTAAATTTGTACCGACTTCAATTGTTTATGTCATCTGGCAATGCATTGTAAAGTAACGTACATGCATTGAATAATGATTTCTGGTAGTGAGCTGTTGATACAGATATTTGATGAACGTGATTTCTACGACGTGTGTCGTAATCATAAGTATCAGTATTGCAAGAAAATGTTCCCACCGTTAAGTAAGTCAGTTTTGACAAATCGCGATATACATTTATAACACGTGTATACTCCATATATGTGTGTGTATGTAAAATACACTTAAAAAAAATTAACATGAAGAACGTAATGGTAAGTATTTTCAATGTACAACAATTGAATCACCACAATAAATAATCAAAAGAAGAAGAATTGTAAAAAATATTGATAATATTTCGCTTTTTATCATCAAGGCATTATATAGTGGGTGAGAAATGTTGCTGAACGAGTTTCGCTTTTCGGTTAGTTTTGGACCAGTGCGCGTAGCAGGAGAGATGATGGCGAGCGTTAGGAGGAGTAGGGACGAGGCGAGCATTTTTGGAACACCGTCCTCACACACACGGCGCCATAGGGGTATCGATTCCGTCAGGTATTTGAGGACAAAAAGCGCGCGGATGGGAAAAGATCAAACCTTTTTTTTTGCAATATTTTTGGAAGGGCGTGTCACAGTATTGGAAATTGGTCGATACTCCACTGATGAGCTTTTTTATTTGAGAAGCAATTCATTTTCGTATCAGATTTTTGTAATTTATAAATAACTATGAGTAGTTATATCTAGAATGTGTTACATTTTCAGTACAGTAGGTTGTTGGAGAAAGAAACATGCGGGAAACAACAATGACAAACGATGTCAAGTAATTTCGTTTCATCGAGTTATAATTAACAGTGTTACATATTTTTTTTAGAAAACTAATAAATTCGGTAAAAATAAGCTATTATAAAAAGTTTAAAAATATTCCAAACTACATTCATCACTTTTTCTGTTTCGCAGAGAATCCACAGTTAATTTTTCTATAGCTTTCAATTCAGCTCCTCGAATATAACTTTTATACCTGTGAATACAATTCGGCGACTGAAAAAGAGCTGAAAGAGTCTTCCAACTTGCCGTGCGCAAGAGCCACTTTTCCCCTGCAATTTTCCGCCGTGACATCACGCAAACCGACCACGTCGCCGCGTTTAAGCGCGATGATCAAAAGGCTGGCGGAAATTACGTAATCATACGACATTAAGGAGACCTCTTCTGGAATGCAGAAGCGTTTACGGGTGACGGGTCAAATTCATAACACGCTCTCGCGCGCCGTTCAGTGGCGCTAGCTCGCGGAAGCAGGGGGCGGAGGCGGTGAGGGAGAGAAGAGGGAAGACGGGGTAGAAAGGGGAGGGTGGGGAGACAGGAGAGAGGAGCGGGATGGGAGGAAGAGGGAAGGGGGGATGGGATGGGAGGGATAGGGAGAGAGACTGAAGAGCGACTGCAGAGAGAGGAGAGAGACTGCAGAGAGAGGAGAGAGACTGCAGAGAGAGGAGAGAGACTGCAGAGAGAGGAGAGAGACTGCAGAGAGAGGAGAGAGACTGCAGAGAGAGGAGAGAGACTGCAGAGAGGGGAGAGAGACTGCAGAGAGGGGAGAGAGACTGCAGAGAGGGGAGAGAGACTGAAGAGAGGGGAGAGAGACTGAAGAGAGGGGAGAGAGACTGAAGAGAGGGGAGAGAGACTGAAGAGAGGGGAGAGAGACTGAAGAGAGGGGAGAGAGACTGAAGAGAGGGGAGAGAGACTGAAGAGAGGGGAGAGAGACTGAAGAGAGGGGAGAGAGACTGAAGAGAGGGGAGAGAGACTGAAGAGAGGGGAGAGAGACTGAAGAGAGGGGAGAGAGACTGAAGAGAGGGGAGAGAGACTGAAGAGAGGGGAGAGAGACTGAAGAGAGGGGAGAGAGACTGAAGAGAGGGGAGAGAGACTGAAGAGAGGGGAGAGAGACTGAAGAGAGGGGAGAGAGACTGAAGAGAGGGGAGAGAAAGGAGGGGATGAGAGCGGACGGGAAAAGCGATGAGAGCGTGATGAGCGCATGGGGTAACACATGCGGCAGGATGCAGAGCAGGGAGAGGTGTTGAGAAGGAAGGAGCGGACACGGACGAATGGGTTAAATAAATAGAACAAAGAATACCACGGCGGAGGCAAAAGGGTGGAATCCTAGTGAATCTTTCGAAGGCGGGGGAGGGGAGATTCATAGTGAATTCCAAGAATGTACGGAATGCATAGTGGCTGCAGGAGAGGCAGTGTAGTAGTAATTCCAGGAAGCGAAGGGTACGCGTCGAGATTTCCGAGAAAAGGAGGGGATGTGTAATGTTTTCTGGGAAGGGAGGAGATGAGGGTCAATAGAGTAAACAGCAGGGATGCAGAGCAGAGAGAGGTGCACAGTAAGTAGTAGCATAACACTAGTAAAACTGAGAACAAAGAGGAGTTTAGCAAAATGGATTTCCGAAAGGGATGAAAAATCATAGTAAATTTCGAACACGACGTGAAAAGCGAAGTGGTTTAATCAGAAGTGGAGGAGATGAGTGGATGGCGGGGGAGATGTGATACTCCAAGAACATCTATTGCTTGCCAGCGTGCATGGTGTGCAACGAGAAAGCAAAGAAGGATGAAAGACTTCTAAAAAGGGACCAACTAAAACATGGTGGATGCTTCCCTCAAAGGGAAGGAATGGGGGAAAAGCCGAAACGCGTAGCCCAGAAACAGGACACATGGCGCAAATTGATAGTGTGGAGAAGAACCAAGAGAGGAGAATCGATCTCCGATGAGCAGTTAAAATATGCGGCAACAATGAGCAGGGAACATGATTATAACATATTAGATCAAATCTAATAAACTCACAGTGAAGATGAAAGATGAAGTGAGCGACAAGTGGGTTATACGGCAGAACGGCAATCAGTAAAGTACGGACAAATAAAGTCGACGAAACGAAGCAGCAGGGCAGTTGGATGCGAGTAAAGTGAAAATCAATACTGCGACGAAAGGAACTCAAGTAGTTAAACGAGTAGAGGAAAGTCTGGAAGGGAGACTCGTGATGAAAAAATATCAAAAGCTGTACACACCTCGACGAAGTTGAGCAGAGAAAGACATCAGAAAATAAAGAAAGGGAGGATGATATTGAATTGGAGGGGATGCAGTCGTGTACGAGTTTAATGAAATATTGTTTCCTTACGAGAGCGTCTGGGAGGTAGAGAGTTAATCATAAACATTTTTATCCGCAAAATTCTGAATTTTGAATACTAGGAACTTTGTCATTGAGTTAAGGATTTTACACATGTACGAATCGCGCACCCAAACATTACTATTGCTATCCGATATGTATTTACGAGTGAGGTGTGTCTTTCTTTTGATGAGAGTTCAAAATGAGATCATCAATTCGATGTGTTGGTAAGACATGGGTGAATATCTTCATGCGATATTTCGCAATCCTTAAAACGGTTTCAATGATTTTTATAGTATGAATGAATACTCCGATGCTATTTTCATTAAAATTAAATTAGAGAGGAGATAAATGTGTATATAAAATTGACTACATTTCTCAAATGAATACCTAGGAGAGAAAATAGTTTTAAAAAAGGGTTCACGTTTTGCAAAGGTACGTTTTTCAACAAACTTTGGAGCTGGAGAAATCTGAAAGTCGTGTCAACAGTAAAGTATGAAAAGGGAAAAAGCCGGTTTCTCGTTAACGTCATTTTGCGGTAACGTCAATTTGCGTCATTTAGCTTTAAAGACAATACTTAGCAAATGAGTTACCATTTTATAAATCCCTAAACCCTAGCAGAAAATATTGAATATGATCGTGAAAACTAATATTGTTGAGCTGTATGTATTAGTTACTTGAGACTCCTGAAAAGTAGCGAGAGTAAATAATATGACTATCATCACTCCTCCTGATAATGAACATCTTCGATAAATTCTTTTTGTATAGCAAATATTCCCCAAGTTACAAAAGCTTTAATTCCAATCGTTAATAATTGTGAGAGCAATACATAAAAATTGCATGTATGGATGAGGTTATTTTAGATTTTGAGAAGTGTTGTTTTTTCACTAACCATATACTGTGAATAATTCACGTAACCTGCTTAGAATTTAATTTACAATGAAATGGATATTACAATTATAACCAAAACAAATAAAAAATGTTCATTGAATCAATAAGAAACAGTGCAAAGAAAATCATGAGAACATGCATTTTTTGTGAATCCCTCTCATAATTAACAATTCGTAAATCAGACAGTGGGTAATGTCAGATAAAATGAGGATTATTTAAATTTCTAGTTCCCTGCTTATTATTAGAAAAGAACAAAACAGATGGTATTAAACATTTGTTTTGGGGTGTAAGCAAGGGGTTTTTGATTGACAGTTTCTCACTGAGCAAAAATAATGAGCATTATTAGCCCAATGCCACGTCCCTTTGTCCTACGCCCTTTCCACGAGAAGTCAACGAACTAATTCTCCCATCTGCTAACAAAGGCGCGCAGCCGCCTCCGCGCTCCAGCGGCGTAACACGGCCGCTCGCAGGCGCGCGGGATGAGCCGGAATAATATTCCGAGTTGCTCCTTCCGCGCAGCGCGTGTTGCGCCGGCGGAGTGCGGAGTTGGAACAAGGGGCGCACCGCACGCCACCCGGTCGCCTGCGCCTACATCGCCGCCCCGCCCCGCTCCGCTACCACTATCACCACGCGTCCCCTCCACACTCTATGTCTGAGCTCGAGACCCCGTCCCGCCTCTCACCCGCCCTCGCCGGCCACCCACGCCCCGCTGCGCCCAGCACCGGCCCACCCCGCACAACCCCGCCCCGTTCCGTCCCGCCCTGCCCCGCCCCCGCCCCGCCCACTACCACTATCTCCGCGCGTCCCCTCCACACTGTCTGTGCTCCAGACCCCGTCCCACCTCACCCGCCCTCGCCCGGCCACCCACGCACCGCTGCGCCCAGCACCGGCCCACCCCGCACAACCCCGCCCCGTTCCGTCCCGCCCTGCCCCGCCCCCGCCCCGTCCACTACCACTATCTCCGCGCGTCCCCTCCACACCGTATGTCTGTGCTCGAGCCCACGTCCCGCCTCTCACCCACCCTCCTCAGCTCACCCACGCCCCACTGCGCCCAGCTCCGGCCCATCAGCCCCGCCCCGTTCCGTCGCGCCCCGTCGCGCCCCGCTCCGCCCTGACGCGCCTCGCTGGGCCCGGCCCTGCCACGTCTATCTCCGTGCGCCCCCTCCGTACACACCTTATGTCTGAACTCGAGGCCCGGTCCGCCCTACCCCGCCCCACCCACCCCCGCCCGGCCACATCACCCCGCTGCGCCCAGCATCGGCCCACCAGCCCAGCCCCACTCCGCCCCGCTTCGCTTCGCCCCGCCCCGCCCCGCCCCGCCCCGCCCCGCCCCGCCCCGCTCCGCTCCGCCCCGCTCGGGTCGGGTCGGGTCGGGTCGGGTCGGGCCGGAACGGGCAGGGTCGGGCCGGAACGGGCAGGGTCGGGCCGGGCGGCCGCGTTGGTAGTGACTGTGGAGCCGTTGGGGTGGCGCTGAAGTTGACGCCACATGCCGCGCCGCAAACACGAACTTGTGTACATAACGCGAGTGATATTTGTCCCTTCGAGTGAATGTTTCAAACACTGTTCCTGTTCAGGAAGACCAGCCTCGCAGCCATCGCGACAGCTGGACTCTCTGGTGGTCACACCGCGACTCAGCCGGGGACTGGCAAAATTTCTTTCCCGGCACTGCCTAATACATGTAGCCTCACAAAATACTTCCCAGCATACGTTTTTCTTCAATTGTAACGCCTAATGTGAATAATACAGTGTCTAATTACTTATTAAATTATTACAAATTTCCCACAGTGAGATGGTACAGTATGTTATTTTGGTAATTTACGAATTTTACTATTTTAACTTGTTCAATGAATTTTCTCTTCGAAATTCGTCGAACTCACTTCTCCTGGTTACACCCAGTTGCTCTATTCATTGAGCCACCGAAATGACCAAAACTTTCAAAGAGCTTAGACCTCATAATTTGTCCGTTGTATGATATTCAATTATCACCTCACCATCACATATGAGAATTGAATATAATGTTTACTGTTTCAACTATGCTATATTTTTACTTTTGCCTACACCATAAAGTCATGCAAATTCATAACTTCGACGTGATGTCAAAGAAACTAATGTTTCACAATTGTATGTACGTCAAAATGAGTAATTTTCAGCGACCATCGAAGTCTATGGGATTGATGGTCTGTTTCACTGCTTCCAATGAAGGCAATCACTTCCAATTACTACTGCTGATATTGGGTTGTTAATTAACAACCCCGATTTGAGGGTAACATTTCAGTTTCAAATTTCGGCTTCTGGGTCAATCAGAATGAGACTGTTTCGTCACTTCTTTAATTTAAACCAGTACTGATCTCTTGGTTGTATACAAGCAGAAGGTGTTTAAGAATCTTGCAAAAACATTGTAGTAGAAATTTCAGTATATATATATACGTAGTAAATATATTACGAAATAGTCAATGTTATTCTGTATGTGTGTGCGTGTAAGAAAATGCGTGTGCCAGTAAAGAAGGTCTTCGTGATCACCGAACTGGTGTAGCATTATCTCGGTTTTGTATCTCTTCGATAGCTATTGGTTTCTGTATCTTCGAGGAGAGATCTTTTGGTTGATGACATTTCTTCTAAAAAAATAAATCTTTCAATGCGACACAATTCAGATTTTGAAAAATATTAGTTGTTTTCGCGTAATTTTTGCTTCAAGTAAAGGCTATTTATAAAACAGTTTCTCGTGTCAAAATGGCTGTATTTTATCCTTTTTCCTCGAATAGGGCAATATACGCTTATAAAAATTGCGAAAGTCCCATTTTCGATTAACTTCCTGAATTGCAAAAAATAACATTGCGAAACTACAACATTAATAACCGAGATATTTTCCTTAATGAAATGTTCTAACTCCAAGACTTTAATTATGGTAATATACATTTCTTTGAACAATTTAGTAGGTTTTGCGCAATTTTTTCTTGCAATAAAGACAATTAAATACAATATTTTCTCAAAAGTGGCTGCACATTTTTGTCTTCAACTTTCTCCCCTCAAATGCAGAAGAGTAAACTAATAACAAAAGCAAAGGTTTCAGTTTTGTTGCTCTCTGAATTTTTGAAATTTGCAGTGAATGTAAGTTACAAATAATACTAGAAAGTATGTGTTGTAGTAGCACCACTAATTGCACTCTGAACAGTTTCTTTTCCCCTATAGTTTTCTAATAATAAAATAAGTAGAGCCGCTCATTAATAGTGTTGGATTTAAAAAAAATTCAGATTAAAAAAATTGATAATATCAGTTGCTTCCAAATAATTTTGACTTTATTTCATCCTAGAATCGCCGTAGTGCCAGTTCTATCTCTATCCCTCCCTCTCCGCTCTATCTCTATCCCTCCCTCTCCGCTCTATCTCTATCCCTCCCTCTCCCCTCTATCTCTATCCCTCCCTCTCCCCTCTATCTCTATCCCTCCCTCTCCCCTCTATCTCTATCCCTCCCTCTCCCCTCTATCTCTATCCCTCCCTCTCCCCTCTATCTCTATCCCTCCCTCTCCCCTCTATCTCTATCCCTCCCTCTCCCCTCTATCTCTATCCCTCCCTCTCCCCTCTATCTCTATCCCTCCCTCTCCCCTCTATCTCTATCCCTCCCTCTCCCCTCTATCTCTATCCCTCCCTCTCCCCTCTATCTCTATCCCTCCCTCTCCCCTCTATCTCTATCCCTCCCTCTCCCCTCTATCTCTATCCCTCCCTCTCCCCTCTATCTCTATCCCTCCCTCTCCCCTCTATCTCTATCCCTCCCTCTCCCCTCTATCTCTATCCCTCCCTCTCCCCTCTATCTCTATCCCTCCCTCTCCCCTCTATCTCTATCCCTCCCTTTCCCCTCTATCTCTATCTCTATCCCTCTCTCTCCCTTTCTCACGACTGACGCCGCTTACGTCTCGCGCCAATGAACTGCTTAGATATCCAGCAGAGCGCCTGCGCTCGACACGACAAGTGCATTTGTGGAGGCAAAAAGTTGGGTAATTAATTTTGCGTCGAGAAGAGCGCCTTGCAAGGCAGGCAACGCCAGCGCGCTGCATGCTCTGTTTTGGTTTCGAAAGGAAAAGTTTGACGAGCGCCGAAATCGTAGTTCACGCGTGATGGATATTTTCACTCGCCCTGAATCATAAATAAGTCATGTTATTGCGAACGTAGTTTAAAATTGAATGTGAATGAAGAAACGCTGTTTCCAAACGCAGTCTCATGTTTCTCATGAAAATGTCGGAGATTTAATTGAATGAACATTTCAAAACAATCCGTTGATACAACTTAACAAGGATTTTATAACACGTGTCAGTTATTTGGTGTTTGTATTTTGTTAGGTCAAACGATTAATGATGACAACCAATACTCGTGAGTTACAGTGGTATGTTAGTTTTTGGACAGTGTCATTTACATGGGACGAATTTACAAGATAGTTGTAGATTTTTAAACACCGAGAATCATCCTTACAAATTGAACGTGGATATCGAAGTTGAATGTCACTTTTTCCTACTATAGGTAATTGTCAATTTGTCATTTCCAATGAATTACTGGTTTTCGGTTTTAGAGAAATATCATTTCATTATAAAGACGTTCAAATTCTTAGAATAAGTATTATTTTCAATCATTTTATTATTTAATTGTAGAAATCATCACAGTTCAGACTTGTATAATTTGTTTTGGACACAAAATTCTGATTAGATCACTTAATATTCTCCGATATTATCTTTATGGATGATGGAACATCGTGTCGTAAAGTCAAGTGTATCTAACCATTTTTGCAACTAAGGCATTTGTAGATTTTTCACTTGTCTAAAACTAGTCGGAACACGAACTCATTCGAAAGTACACGGGCAGCAGTTAAAATAACCAGGTTTACTAAAAAAGAGTTTTTGACTCCATCATACAAAGTGTAACACTGTATGGTTGAGAAACGTGGGAATTAAGGAGAAGAGAAAGGGAAAAATTAATTTATCTACAAATGGATATTTGAGAAATGGAATGAACTAGAAAGGAAGAACTTACTAAGCAAATGTCGGTTGGTAAATCAGTTATAGATGAATTGGGAACACCAAGGCTGAAATGGTTTGGTTACATAAAGCGCTTGATTGTGGGTGATGGCCGAGATAGGTTTGTGACTGGTTTTCATTAGACAGAAGAAAAAGAGGTAGACTCAGAGAGAGATGTCAGGTGGAGGTTTTCAAATACAAGCAAAGAAGTGGTCTAGAAAAGAATGACAGAAATGATAGGAGTATGGAGATTGGGAGATTTAGATGCGCAGCAAAATCTGTAAAATAGTCGCAAGAAGAAAATAGATCCCAGTTCGGATGACCGAGATCACTGAGACAGCAGTGCCGTAGCGATCTGGACGCGAAGGAATGCGGGTTCGAGCCCCGTTTTGGGCAAGGTTGTATTGTGTTCGTCCTTTCACCCCCAATCATCATCATATCGTGTCATCCTCGTAGTTAGCATACCGTTACTCGTAATAGTGGTCGCTAATGACCTAGAAGTTGATGAGACCTTAAATTCAAAAAAAGAAAGGATATGCTTGCAATAAAACTAAGCGAAAGAAAATTAATAAATAAAAGCAATGTGCTACACCACCTTACAAGTTTTTCTTCATTTCGTATCGAGGTGTCATAGAGATGAAACAATTGGTGTCATATAGATGAAACAATTGGTGTCATATAGATGAAACAATTGGTGTCATAGAGATGAAACAACAGGTCTCATAAAGATGAAACAATTGGTCTCATACAGATGAAACAATTGGTCGCATAAAGATGAAACAATTGGTCTCATAAAGATGAAACAATTGGTCTCATAAAGATGAAACAATTGGTCTCATAAAGATGAAACAATTGGTCTCATAAAGATGAAACAATTGGTCTCATAAAGATGAAACAATTGGTCTCATAAAGATGAAACAATTGGTCTCATAAAGATGAAACAATTGGTCTCATAGAAATGAAACAATTGGTCTCATAAAGATGAAACAATTGGTCTCATAAAGATGAAACAATTGGTCTCATAGAGATGAAACAATTGGTCTCATAGAGATGAAACAATTGGTCTCATAGAGATGAAACAATTGGTCTCATAGAGATGAAACAATTGGTCTCATAGAGATGAAACAATTGGTCTCATAGAGATGAAACAATTGGTCTCATAGAGATGAAACAATTGGTCTCATAGAGATGAAACAATTGGTCTCATAGAGATGAAACAATTGGTCTCATAGAGATGAAACAATTGGTCTCATAGAGATGAAACAATTGGTCTCATAGAGATGAAGCAATTGGTCTCATAGAGATGAAGCAATTGGTCTCATAGAGATGAAACAATTGGTCTCATAGAGATGAAACAATTGGTCTCATAAAGATGAAACAATTGGTCTCATAGAGATGAAACAATTGGTCTCATACACATGAAAACAATTGGTCTCATACACATGAAACAATTGGTCTCATACACATGAAACAATTGGTCTCATACACATGAAACAATTGGTCTCATACACATGAAACAATTGGTCTCATACACATGAAACATTGGTCTCATACACATGAAACAATTGGTCTCATACACATGAAACAATTGGTCTCATACACATGAAACAATTGGTCTCATACACATGAAACAATTGGTCTCATACACATGAAACAATTGGTCTCATACACATGAAACAATTGGTCTCATACACATGAAACAATTGGTCTCATACACATGAAACAATTGGTCTCATACACATGAAACAATTGGTCTCATACACATGAAACAATTGGTCTCATACACATGAAACAATTGGTCTCATACACATGAAACAATTGGTCTCATACACATGAAACAATTGGTCTCATTACACATGAAACAATTGGTCTCATACACATGAACAATTGGTCTCATACACATGAAACAATTGGTCTCATACACATGAAACAATTGGGTCTCATACACATGAAACAATTGGTCTCATACACATGAAACAATTGGTCTCATACACATCAAAACAATTGGTCTCATAGAGATGAAACAATTGGTCTCATACACATGAAACAATTGGTCTCATTACACATGAAACAATTGGTCTCATACACATGAAACCAATTGGTCTCATAAAGATGAAAACAATTGATCTCATAGAGATGAAACAATTGGTCTCATAGAGAAGATAACAATTGGTCTCATAGAGATGAAACAATTGGTCTCATAGAGATGAAAAAATTGGTCTCATAGAGATGAAACAATTGGTCTCATAGAGATGAAACAATTGGTCTCATAGAGATGAAACAATTGGTCTCATAGAGATGAAACAATTGGTCTCATAGAGAATGAAACAATTGGTCTCATAAGAGATGAAACAATTGGTCTCATAGAGATGAAACAATTGGTCCCATAGAGATGAAACAATTGGTCCCATAGAGATGAAACAATAGGTCTCATACACATGAAACAATTGGTCTCATAGAGATGAAACAATTGGTCTCATAGAGATGAAACAATTGGTCTCATAGAGATGAAACAATTGGTCTCCATAGAGATGAAACAATTGGTCTCATAGAGATGAAACAATTGGTCTCATAGAGATGAAACAATTGGTCTCATAGAGATGAAACAATTGGTCTCATTAGAGGATGAAACCAATTTGGTCTCATAGAGATGAAACAATTGGTCTCATAGAGATGAAACAATTGGTCTCATAGAGATGAAACAATTGGTCTCATAGAGATGAAACAATTGGTCTCATAGAGATGAAACAATTGGTCTCATAAAGATGAAACAATTGATCTCATAGAGATGAAACAATTGGTTCTCATAGAGAAGAAACAATTGGTCTCATAGAGATGAAACAATTGGTCTCATAGAGATGAAACAATTGGTCTCATAGAGATGAAACAATTGGTCTCATAGAGATGAAACAATTGGTCTCATAGAGATGAAACAATTGGTCTCATAGAGATGAAACAATTGGTCTCATAGAGATGAAACAATTGGTCTCATAGAGATGAAACAATTGGTCTCATAGAGATGAAACAATTGGTCTCATAGATGAAACAATTGGTCTCATAGAGATGAAACAATTGGTCTCATAGAGATGAAACAATTGGTCTCATAGAGATGAAACAATTGGTCTCATAGAGATGAAACAATTGGTCTCATAGAGATGAAACAATTGGTCTCATAGAGATGACAGCAATTGGTCTCATAGAGATGAAACAATTGGTCTCATAGAGATGAAACAATTGGTCTCATAGAGATGAAGACAATTGGTCTCATAAGATGAAACAATTGGTCTCATAGAGATGAAACAATTGGTCTCATAGAGATGAACCAATTGGTCTCATAGAGATGAAACAATTGGTCTCATAAGATGAACAATTGTCTCATAGAGATTGAAACAATTGGTCTCATAGAGATGAAACAATTGGTCTCATAGAGATGAAACAATTGGTGTCATAGAGATGAAACAATTGGTCTCATAGAGATGAAACAATTGGTCTCATAGAGATGAAACAATTGGTCTCATAGAGATGAAACAATTGGTCTCATAGAGATGAAACAATTGGTCTCATAGAGATGAAACAATTGGTGTCATAGAGATGAAACAATTGGTGTCATAGAGATGAAACAATTGGTGTCATAGAGATGAAACAATTGGTCTCATAGAGATGAAACAATTGGTCTCATAGAGATGAAACAATTGGTCCTCATAGAGATGAAACAATTGGTCTCATAGAGATGAAACAATTGGTCTCATAGAGATGAAACAATTGGTCTCATAGAGATGAAACAATTGGCCTCATAGAGATGAAACAATTGGTCTCATAGAGATGAAACAATTGGTCTCATAGAGATGAAACAATTGGTCTCATAGAGATGAAACAATGGTCTCATAGAGATGAAACAATTGGTCTCATAGAGATGAAACATTGGTCTCATAGAGATGAAACAATTGGTGCTCATAATATGAAACAATAGGTTCATCAAATGAACAATAGGTCATACTCATGAACAATAGGTCTCATACACATGAAACAATAGGTCTCATACACATGAAACAATTGGTCTCATACACATGAAACAATTGGTCTCATACACATGAAACAATTGGTCTCATACACATGAAACATTGGTCTCATACACATGAAACAATTGGTCTCATACACATGAAACAATTGGTCTCATACACAATGAAACAATTGGTCTCATACACATGAAACAATTGGTCTCATACACATGAAACAATTGGTCTCATACACATGAAACAATTGGTCTCATACACATGAAACATTGGTCTCATACACATGAAACAATTGGTCTCATACACATGAAACAAATGGTCTCATACACATGAAACAATTGGTCTCATACACATGAAACAATTGGTCTCATACACATGAAACAATTGGTCTCATACACATGAAACAATTGGTCTCATACACATGAAACAATTGGTCTCATACACATGAAACAATTGGTCTCATACACATGAAACAATTGGTCTCATACACATGAAACAATTGGTCTCATACACATGAAACAATTGGTCTCATACACATGAAACAATTGGTCTCATACACATAAAACAATTGGTCTCATGGAGATGAAACAATTGGTCTCATAGAGATGAAACAATTGGTCTCATAGAGATGAAACAATTGGTCTCATAGAGATGAAACAATTGGTCTCATAGAGATGAAACAATTTGTCCCCATAGAGATGAAACAATTGGGTCCCATAGAGATGAAACAATTGGTCCCCATAGAGATGAAACAATAGGTCTCATACACATGAAACAATTGGTCTCATAGAGATGAAACAATTGGTCTCATAGAGATGAAACAATTGGTCTCATAGAGATGAAACAATTGGTCTCATAGAGATGAAACAATTGGTCTCATAGAGATGAAACAATTGGTCTCATAGAGATGAAACAATTGGTCTCATAGAGATGAAACAATTGGTCTCATAGAGATGAAACAATTGGTCTCATAGAGATGAAACAATTGGTCTCAGAGATGAAAACAATTGCAAAATAGTGGCGCTCCCGTCCCCCAGCGATTGACCCATTGCAGGCTCCGCGCGCCCCGTGGCCGGGTGACGCGGCGGGCAGCTCCGGCTCATTTGGGCCGCGCTGTCGTCGCGCCGGGCGGCGCCGCCGCCGTCCTTCCCTTGAGTGGCTGACGGGCGTCGCGAGGGGGGTCAGGGCGCGTCCCCATTTGAGCGGCGGCGGCGGGAGCAGCGGGAGGGTGACAGCGGGCTCCCGAACGACGATGGCCAAGAGACTGGTGGCGCTCGTAAGTAGACAGGGCCACGAGGTCACGAGAAGTGACGGTTTCCGGGGGGGAGGGCTGTTAATTCCGGAAGAGGGAAAGGAGACGGATGTGAACGCTCTGGCGACGATTTTTGTGAGTGAATCCGTGAGAAAAAATATGGAGGAGAGAAAAACACGATTTCGTGGGGTGAAGGTTGAGTGGAAGAAAATGTCACAGCAACATTGATGATAAATTCGACGACAATTAGAAAAGAGAAAGTTAATGAAAAGAAGATGGTCCGAACAAAGTGGAGATAGGAGGGAACGAAGGAAAGAAAAGTGGCCGGAGAAGAAGAATGAGGGTCGGGATAAAACGAGTGTGAGAGAGAGAATAAATGTGAGGATAAAGATAAAGGAGTACGAAGAAGGATTTAAAGAAAATGAGACGAGGGTGGGAACGAATAAAAATAAGAGAGAAGTCAAGGTGCAGGTGATGATAAGAGGGATAAACAGAAAAAAAAGTCCTGGAGATGCCAAAAAAAGAAGAAAAAAAAAAAGAAAAAAAAGAAAATCTTATAATAAGGGGGCGATTAAAAAAAGAGAAAGAATCGGCGAAAAGTGAAACAAGTGGTAAGAACAAGAGAAGAAATAAAGAGTCGAAGCAGCTGTGGTGTACGTGTGGGTGAGAGTGTAAGCGACGGGTCACGGACCTCGAGAGGCAGAATTGCGGCCAGGCCCTTGAGCTTGCGACGCTATAGAAGGATGGCGAGGGGAGACGTGTGTTGACGGAGCGGCGGCGGCGGCGACGGCGAGTCCGCATCATGCGGCGCGCGGCGCAGCGACAGGAGCGGCGGGGGGCGGCCGTGATTTGCGAGGCACCGGCGCATGATAAGCCGCCGCCGCCCTCGCCGTCCCCACCGCCCCACGACACCGCCCCCGCTCCCGCACATTCTGCTACCGATGTCGCCTCCGCCCGCTCTCCCGCCCCGCCCTCCCGCCCGCCTCCCGCCCGCTCTCCCGCCCGCTCTCCCGCCCGCCTCTCCCGCCCGCTTCTCCCGCCCGCTCTCCCGCCGCTCTCCCGCCCGCTCTCCCGCCCGCTCTCCCGCCCGCTCTCCCGCCCGCTCTCCCGCCCGCTCTCCCCGCCCGCTCTCCCGCCCGCTCTCCCGCCCGCTCTCCCGCCCGCTCTCCCGCCCCGCTCCTCCGCCCGCTCTCCCGCCCCGCTCTCCGCCCGCTCTCCCCGCCCCGCCTCTCCCGCCCGCTCTCCCGCCCGCTCGCCTCCTCCCGCCCGCTCTCCCGCCCGCTCTCCCCCGCTCCGCCCCGCTCTCCCGCCCGCTCTCCCGCCCGCTCTCCGCCCGCTCTCCCGCCCGCTCTCCCGCCCGCTCTCCCGCCCGCTCTCCCGCCCGCTCTCCCGCCCGCTCTCCCGCCCGCTCTCCGCCGCCTCTCCCGCCCGCTCTCCCGCCCGCTCTCCCCGCCCGCTCTCCCCCCGCTCTCACGCCCGCTCTCACGCCCGCTCTCACGCCCGCTCTCACGCCCGCTCTCACGAACGCTCTCACGAACGCTCTCACGAACGCGCTCTCACGAACGCTCTCACGAACGCTCTCACGAACGCTCTCACGAACGCTCTCACGAACGCTCTCACGAACGCTCTCACGAACGCTCTCACGAACGCTCTCACGAACGCTCTCACGAACGCTCTCACGAACGCTCTCACGAACGCTCTCACGAACGCTCTCCCACCTGCTCTCCCGCCTGCTCTCCCGCCTGCTCACCCCGCCCGCGCTCCCCGCCTGCTCACCCGCCCCGCGCTCCCGCCCACTCCTCTACACACACTCCCCCGCGCACCCACGCTCCAGCCTACTCCCCACGCTCTCGCCCAAGCTACCACCGACACCGCTGCCGCCCATAGCGCCGGCACACGCTTCCGCCCACGCCGCCGTCCACGCCCACGCCCGCAGCCACCTCCAATGCCGCCCGTGCCCCTACCTCCGCTAACGCCGCCGCCGCCGCCGCCGCCGCTGTTCCGCGCCCTCGTCACGCGGCGGAGGCGGCTGCTGCTGGAGTCCGAGATTACATCACTCGGCGCTCCAATATGGCGTCTGCGGCGTCACTGCCGCCCCCCCCCCGCACCCCTCCTCGCCCCTAGCAGCGCCGAGGTTGTACCGCGCTTCAAAAGCGTCGTCTCCCTGAGGGCGAGCACTGGTTGCTCGCGATGAGGCTCCCGTTTTAGCATTTAGCTACTACAGGGGACGAAACGTGTGTGAGGAACGCGGGGAGTGTATACTCCGATTTAAGCAGAGTGGCACTTGAAGGTCGTGACCGGGCAGTAGAGGGGGGCATTGTCATCCAATCAGAAGCTACACTACCAAAACTTTAAGCCTGTGTAACAATGCTTCCGATTGGATGACATTGTCCTCCTTTCCGTTCCCTTTTTAAAAGAAAATATTAATCAAAACAATTATTTGTATATTATAATAATATTTCTATACTTTACGCCTCTTACATTAACCACACATCCATATATTATTCGAATGAGTAATTTTGGATATTCACCTGTAGTACCTCTCGTCACTATTGTTAACTTACACTATAGAGGAAAGATATTCCTCTTTGCCTGAACACTTTTTCCTCTCAAACTTGTTTCCTTTGCGCCCGAACGTCATCCTGACACTCTCTTTGTTTCCTTTTTCCTTTCTCTCTTTCCATCTCTCCCTTTCTCTCTTTCCATCTCTCCCTTTCTCTCTTTCCATCTCTACCTTTCTCTCTTTCCATCTCTACCTTTCTCTCTTTCCATCTCTACCTTTCTCCTCTTTCCATCTCTACCTTTCTCTCTTTCCATCTCTACCTTTCTCTCTTTCCATCTCTACCTTTCTCTCTTTCCCATCTCTACCTTCTCTTCTCCTTTCCATCTCTACCTTTCCTCTTTCCATCTCTACCTTTCTCTCTTTCCTCTTCTCTTTTTCCTTTTCTCTCCTTTCTCTCCCTCCCTTTTCCTTGCTATTTCCATTCTCGTTCAAATACATACATACATACATACATACATACATACACACACACACACAATTTGAACGTATCTTTAGCAATCCATTGACAATGTGAAACAATTAGCGTCTTCCAACTACCCTTGGTATTGTTTCCAATTTGCCAAAATAAACAAGTATCGATATCCTAAAACAGGCAACTATAGCAATAAACAAGTATCCAAACAAGTATTTTAGGATATTTCAGTCAATAGTCACATAATATAAAGTGATAGGGAAGACTGGATTCACATCCTCTTAATTTGCTGTGCAACCGAATCATGGAGAAAAAAATGGATGGGAATGGGAAATTACTACTTCCTATACAGGAACGTAACGCTCGCTCCAAAACATTTTAGGTGATAAAAGGTCTAAATTCATGAAAGAATTAGGAACATTTTTAGGAAAGGTTCGGACCATTAGGGAAACTGAAATTAGGGAGTGGGAAAACAGCACCGGTTAGCTTGAGCGGAGCCTAGACTGGAGAGAAATAAATAAGTCAATAAGCTACACATATGTAAGTTAATCAGTAATTTTATGTTAAGTTAGTAAACAGTTAAGAAATAAGTCATAAGTCGTAGTCAATTGGTAAGTAACAGGGCAATATAATAAATAAAATAAAACTGGCATAGTAATAAGCACATTAGGGGGTGAAGGGAAGGGGGGATCGAAATTATAAGGGCAGAGGCGCTGGTGCGGACGATCTTCTGTGGCGCTGTTTGATTTCAGGTGCTGAGGAGGCCAAGCACTGCAAGGAGACGACGGGACGCCCCGCGCCAGAAAATAAATAGTTAAAATAAACGGATAGATTAGTATGTACTCGGCTTCTGACGGCAGGTTTTTCCCCCCTTCAGGGGTTTTTTCCTGAGCCGTACCTTATGGTCTCTTTTTCCGCGGCTGTGAAGCGATGGGAGAGACCATTTGGAGGTGAATACCAGAATTCGAAAGATTAGAACGCGAAAGGATGTAGGTATTGTAATGGCTTAAAGGCCTTCGGCCTAGCCACATAGGATCAAGTAAGCCAAATTGTTTGTAATAATTACCTATTAAATAAAATAAATAATAATATAAATTATTTCGCAACCATCAATTACAATTGAGCAATACAGTTTCAATAATTAGGGCTTTCTTATAGTACATCTGCAATTTTGGGCGAGTATTAAAATTATCTGGAACGTAATTTAATTGTTGCTTAATGAACACAATTATTCGATTGTGTTGACTTCCCTCGTGAAGCAGTACCGCTTCATATGACGTTCCGGCGAACATCTGACGCAGGCGAGAAGTCGCCCTTCTGTGGCGGTCGTCACAGACATCGACAGGGCTGACGTTGTAACAAGCGACGGACGCACGGGCTGAGTGATATGACGGCCGACCAGTATGTCACCATCCACGTCAAGGCAATTTATGGTAATTTATGACGCAAAGAGGATCCCGCACTGCAGCACCAATTTGTTGACGTATTACAGCCTTCCCAAGCGGTGGGCGGCGACTGTGGGCATTAAGTGGCGGAGCGGCAGTGGAAAGGGGGGCGGTGGCGGTGGCGGTGGCGGGGGGCGGGGGCGGCGGCGGGGGCGGCGGCCGGCGGCGGCGGGGGCGGCGGGCGATGGGGGTTGTGGTTAGGGAAATGGAGAAGATACAATGATGGCCAAAACACGTGGGAGTCGGGGGTGCAGAAAATGGCAGGGGTTTGGACGGGCGAGGACGCTGGCGGTGGCAGTGACAGCGATGGTGGTTGTGTTGTTATTGTGGTGTTGTTTGTGGGGGGTGGCGGTGGTGGGGTGTGAGCTGATGGGTGAGTTTGGGAAGTGGCATATACTGTGGCAGCGAAACAGATCATGATACTTAAGACGAGGCAGTGAAGGCGAACGGATTGGATAAACAATGGCGGAGTTGATATGGTGTAAGCAGTAGAAGCGCCTGCATGCGAAAGAAGCGACTACCATTATGGTTGTGGTGAAAACATTTTATATTCTTTATTATGACCCCGAAAGTCTAAGCTGTATGACCATATTTGGGATGAAGGAAAGATTTTGATGGGTAGTTGTTTATAAAAAATATGAACGAATGGTAGGAGCAATGGAGGAGGGGGAATGAGAAGCGCATGTACCAATAACACCTACCGCAAACACGTTTGTCCAAACCCAAATTCCACATGGATCGACGAGGATTTGAACCTCCGTCCAGCGGTGGAAGGGAGCAACCGAACTACTGCACATGACGGTCTAAGGAGGGGTGTTTGTGCTAGTGCGTGGGCGTCGGTGACGGTAATGGCTGCAGAGGTGGTGGCCGTGACGGTGGCAGCGGTGGGGGGCGGTAGTTGTAGTAGCAGGGGTGGCTTTAGAGGCGGCAGTGGCGGTGGTGATGGTGGCGGCGGCGACGGTGGCGGCGACGGTGGCGGCGACGGTGGCGGGGGCAGGGGGTGGTGGCAGGGGGTGGTGGCAGGGGTGGTGGCGGAGGCGGTGGCGGTTACGGAAGCAGTGGCGGTGGCGGGTTTTGGAGGGCGGGGGGCAGGGGCGGGGGCGAGGGCAGAGGTGTGGACGGGGACGGCCGCGTGGGCGGGGACGGCCGCGTGGGCGGGGACGGCCCGGTGGGCGGGGACGGCCGCGTGGGCGGGGACGGCCGCGTGGGCGGGGACGGCCGCGTGGGCGGGGACGGCCGCGTGGGCGGGGACGGCCGCGTGGGCGGGGACGGCCGCGTGGGCGGGGACGGCCGCGTGGGCGGGGACGGCCGCGTGGGCGGGGACGGCCGCGTGGGCGGGGACGGCCGCGTGGGCGGGGACGGCCGCGTGGGCGGGGACGGCCGCGTGGGCGGGGACGGCCGCGTGGGCGGGGACGGCCGCGTGGGCGGGGACGGCCGCGCGTGGGCGGGGACGGCCGCGTGGGCGGGGACGGCCGCGTGGGCGGGGACGGCCGCGTGGGCGGGGACGGCCGCGTGGCGGGGACGGCCGCGTGGGCGGGGACGGCCCGCGGTGGGCGGGGACGGCCGCGTGGGCGGGGGACGGCCGCGTGGGCGGGGACGGCCGCGTGGGCGGGGGACGGCCGCGTGGGCGGGGACGGCCGCGTGGGCGGGGGACGGCCGCGTGGGCGGGGACGGTCGCGTGGGCGGGGACGTCGCGTGGGCGGGACGGACGTGTGGACGGGGACGGACGTGTAGACGGTGGCGGTGACGGGGGCTGCGTCGGCGATGGGAGCGTCGATGGAGGCGTGTTGACGGAGTGGCGTGTGGGCGGCGGCCGCAGGACGCGCGTCGTTGCGCGGGCTTCCCGCGCGAGCGGCGCCTCCGTCGTCCCGGGCGCTGATCCGGCGCAGATCGCGGCTGCGATGATGGATAGCGACTCCTGTATAATACACGGTGGGAAACGGGCGCGTAATCAAATGTAAACCGCAGGCCGCGGCTGGGCCTCGCGCGGAGCCGGAGAGGAGCGGAGCGGAGCGGTCGCCGCGGTGGGAGTGGCGTGGGCGCCAGCCGGTGAATGCGCCGATGGGTTTGAAGTGGGCGATCAAGCGATCGCTACAGAAAGGGAAATTAGTCGAATAACAGCAAAGCTGAAGGGGCATGGTAGTAGAAGCCTCACAACTGAAACCCATGGTCGCAGGATTTTCAAAAGAAAAATGCAAATAAGGAAATGGAAAATGGAAATAAGAAACAGAAAAGTTCTATATTTTCATCAGATCATCATTTTCATCAGATAACTTTTTATAAAATGTTCTAATTTTGTAACGTCATTCAATTTTAATTTTCATCTTTTTGACGGAAATTGTTAATTTTTGTAAAGCATGTAATCCTGTTTATCAAACATCTAAAGACTTAACAAGCTTTGAAATTCAGTTTTAAAAATAAAGTGTTTTGTTGTTTTGAGGTACTTGTAGAGTTACATGAACGACCTAGGACATATTTCAATCACTCTTTCCATCAGAAAGTAAGAAATTAAACATTTTAATGGCGGATATATAGTTGAAGGATACCAATCTACCACGGAGGAATATGTAATACAATTCGCGCCAGAACAACAATAGAAATAAAATGCAAATTAATAACGATAGCAAGACACAAGGACTTAATTAGTATGCCAACGACCGTGCGACGCACATGCCAATGTACTCTATGAAGGAAGAATTTGTTGGATCAGACCAAACAAAAAAGAAAAAGAAAACATTCATTGTGTTGATGACAGGACGCATGGTACATCTTATCTGTCTGTTTGTCCTTCCCGGCGACAGCCCGCGAAAGGCACGAACCACGAAGACTTCCCAACGCCGTGTTTTGAACTTCTCAACCTGAGAAGTGAGCCTTTTCTAATCGTCACACAGCAAGGACATCGCAAGGAAAACCCACTCTATCTTCTTCACCGACCGGGAATCGAACCCATGGCCTTCTCATGGAAAGCGAGCACCCTGATCAATAAGCTAACCCGCGACGGCTCACCCATTTTCTAGTTGACAAAAACTTTAGCAAGAGACCAATACAGACGTAAACAACTACGCATGTAATACAAATATAAATGGGTGAAATACAGAACAGTGTAAGTGGCATTTTATAAATTCAGGGAAATCTATTTATAGTCAATTTTACAGTAAAGTCGGGTTGATTTGCTTCATCATTAAAACCACCGGCATTTCAATTATTCATTAATAACACGAAAATACATTGCCACTGAAATACAGCCTAAATAAAATACGTTTTCTCAGAATTTATAAAGACTCATTTACATCGTTGTGGTTTTCACCCATTAATATAGTAGTAGATATACTGATCCCGATAATCCGAGATCGTTTTAGAGTTCAACTAGATTCCTGCTACCACCTGGTAATAGTAATCTAGTTCAGCCAGAGCTATGCATTCGGGGAGAATGATACAATAAAGGCGCGTTTACACGGAGAGAGTTCTCTCTCCTAACTTTCCGGAACTGGTTAGGAGACACGTGTAAAACTCTCAGGAGAGTGATCTTCTCTCCGGAGACATGACGTCACAAGATATTTTCGAAGTCTCCGCAAGAGAGCAGTGTAAAGACTCTGGAATCGATGAGGAAACGTATCTCCTGGGAGATAAATAGTATTCAAAGAGAGTTGGAAGACTTTTTGCTCTCTTGCATGTGTTCACGTGCTCGATTAGCCATTCTGCGTCTGTCTGTGTCTGTGCGGCGTTCCAACGTGATCGGTGGATTTCTGTTCTTTGTGGGAAATTATATACTGGGGAATTATAAATACAAATGACAAAGGACTGTATGTATCTCCTGTGGCCAAAAACCGCCGTGCCGTCAAACCAAGTCTCTTTCCGAAATAAATTCTTTTCCACTTTTCTTGCTTTTTGATTTCGTGAGATATTTATTAATAAAAGAATCAAATCCTTCTGAAGTTACGAAGTTTTTGTACATGAAATCATCGTTTATAATATTATTTTTATTCCTTTAATAAATGAAAACTTTAAATTAAGGATTAATTGTAAAAATTTGTTATATAAAACCATAATTAGGTCTTCTCTTTCATATGCTTACCCTAGGTGTAATGCCTCTTCTACCAAAATTAACAAATTTCAAGTAATTCAAAATAATCTCCTTCGCAACATTTTATATCTTTCCTAGTTTATATCATAACTCAAATTTACAGAGATCTTAAAATTGATTCTTTCAAATCGTTTATACTTAACTTCACTAAAAGTTTCTAAAACAAATTATCAACTTCACCCATTTTTCAAACCTTATATTAGGTCAAAACTATTTTCCTCATCCTGGACTCCGACCGGGTTTACCACAAAATATTTTTAATCGTCCGTAAATTAAAACTTGTTTTATTTTATTGTTTCTGAAAAGTGTAATGCAATTAAACAGGTAGCAAATAAATAGTTTTAAAAAAATCTCTTCTTGCAATTCCGCCATCAAAGTTTTATAAATACGCAGTTCTTCTTTTCTCGAGAAAACAAAATCACTCACACTTGTCTCTTTCTTTTCCACCGCTTCTTCAAAATTGTGAAAGTGGCACAGGCAGCTGAAACAGTTGTCACATTCTAACCTCAAACTGCTCGCCACTGCTTATTCAAGATGGCTGCGCCGGAGAACATCGAGAGACATTTGTATCAAGTGTAAACAGCAAGGAGATAATTTTCCGGAGATAGCTCAGGAACCAACTCTCCCGTGTGGTAGGAGAGTCGCGTTTCGGGAGATATTTCGAACCGTGTAAAGTCGTCAGAGAGAGTTTATCTCTGTGACGTCATGAAGTTAGGAGACTTTGTCTCTTCGTGTAAACGCACCTTAACTGTTATGAGAATTGATCAGAAAATCGGCGAGATGAATTGCAGAACGGTAATAAGAATTAAATCAACGACCAGGGAATATTTCGTTGTAGGGAACATGTAAACGAGCTTCAAATCCAGTTGACTTAACAGGCTATTGGAAAAACTACAAGTGTGTATCTCATTAATCTGAATGTTAGCGACTGAGACAAACACGCACATGTGGGAAAGTAGTTTAGAGAGCATGGGTGGCGATTAGCTGCTTTAGCTCTCGTAAATGTGAAGGGAAATGCGCTAGTTGAAACAAACCAAACTGCTGAGAGAAGGTAAGCGTACAATGGGCGAGTGTCAAATGGACGACAATTTGTTGTGTGAGTGTGTGTATACGATCAGAATAACAAACATAAACGGGATTGTAATAAACTGGGATGGGGTAAACAGCGACACGAAAACGAGAAAATGATGAACAGTTGTAATAGATGGGGAGGGAATTGGCGAGAAAGATATGGGCAGAAATGGGCTGGTGACGATTGTATCTTGAATTGAATTGAATTGAATTGAATACCTTATTTTACGTGGCGAGGCTCAGGCCATTAGGCCTGCTCTTCCGTCTGACCATGCAAATTTCTTTTGGTACGCTCCTTTCACCAACTAGCAGAGAAAGGAGGTATTTCTGGGCGAGAAACAGGCGATTTGAATTTAGCACAGAGGCGTCATTTAGGCTTTTACATGCAAGTAAATCTATTAACATGGAACAGCCGGCTTTACTTCCCCTCCGAAGGAAGGCGTACGAAGGATTTTTTCGCCCTTAAAAACCCACGGCTTCGATACCCGCCAACTGGGGTACAACAGTCCGGTACGCTAACCGTTACACCATCATATCTTCGGGGATCGTATCGGCGGCAGGGATCCTATTGGCCGATGTAAAAAATTGTATTGATGGGAATGAGGCAGGCTGGGTTAAGAATGACGAGGATAGGGAATGCAGGGGATGGAGCTTAAAGAGAGCGGGGGTGGAGAGAGTCGTTGGCGTGGAATTGTCAGGGACATAATGAGTACGGGTGGAAACAGGATGTGATCGATCGGTAAAGGATGGGCCGGCACATGCGTGTGAGCACGGTGGGGGAGAGCGGTGACGGGCTGTGTGCGTCTCTCTCTCACACACGCACACACACACACACACACGCACGCACGCACACGCGCACGCGCGCGCACACACACACACACACGCGTAGGAACATTGGCCCCCAGAGATTATATCCAGAAAGTTCTTCAGGTGAGGTACGGAGCTGCTTTGATTCCGACCCCTCCCCACGGAAATATATTCAAAGAACAAGAAATCCATCTTAAATTTTTTAGTGTTACGAACCCTAATAATTTATTACACATTTTTTCTAAGTGTAGTTAATTTATAACTATAAAGTTAGTAATAAAATATATATTTTGTGCATTTTGGATAATTTAGACTATTTTGGCTTTATGCAAGTTCCTTGGTTGCCAGAGGGGAATAGAATAACAGATGTTGTTGATGAGCTCTCTTGAGTACGCTGAGTTGTAATTCTTATGGAAATACTTAGGCTGCAAAAATGTTTCAAAACAGTTTGGCAAGTATTATTAGTTTCGTGTCTGATGCACAATTTACACAAAAGTGTGAGCATCAGTTCTTCTGACCTCTTAAGTTGTAAGCTAAGTTAAATTATATCAGATATTGAACTCCGTTGGAAACGTCAGATAAATCTCCAGTAGATATACACACGAATAAAAAATTGTTTATATTAATTGAAATACGCGTGTTTTTGTTCAATTAATGAAGAAAGAAATAATTCATGATACCTATTTGGCCAGTACGCCAGGCGGATATTAATTTTGTTATTTGTGAAAGTAATTTTGTATCCCACTGAAATACGTCGGAAATTCCTACTAGACATGAAGTTATGGGAGACGTTTGAAATAATGTAAGCATGTTCATAAAGGGACACTTTTATAACACGATGCAAACTGTTTGTAATACAAATGTATCACAAATATAGAAGCAAAATTAAAATTAGCAATGTAGCACTAATTTTCAGTGTCTAATAGCTGTGTCTACTAGCACAGTACATTCTTTGAGCATTATTTGTAACGTATAGGAAAAAACTATAACATTTCAAATTGTATCCTACTAATTCTTCAGCCATTTCATGGAACACACTCAACGAAATACATGCAGAAGGTTCGAAATTAAAATTTCAGATATTTTAGAGATATTATTGTAAGTTGGACTACTGTCATATTATACGTAAACTTAATTTGTTCTATTCGACCCAAACACCAAAAATTAACAAATATTTGGAGCAGTTTTCTGAAAATCTTATTTATTTGTTTTCGTAATCGTCATGATTTCATTCAAAATTACGCACAACATGCTCGTAATTCGAAAACAATGTACACATTAATTAAAGATGTACTATCCATTACCCAATATTAGCTCTAATTGTACACGAATAGGTAAAATAGTGGGATATAGAAAAGTCGCCAGGCTTCTCGCCCACATGAATTAACAATTGTCTCCCCGGAGTAACACTGTGAGGAAGGGAGGATGTGCATGAGGGTGACTAATGGAATATGCACGGGGATGTGAGATGTGCTTGGGAATGTGCGAGAGGATGCGCGTGAGTATGCGCATAAAAAATGCGAGAGGATGCGCATGGAGATGAGCCCGGGCATGTGCGTGCGCGCGTGAGCCCGGAGCAGCTCCAGCCGGTGAGCCGGGGCGCCCGGCGTCGAAAACCTGCGGTTCTTGTGTAAGCCGACGCCCGACGCAAACGGCGCCACCGCAGAGCGGCTCGGCCGCGCTCGCCCCGCCCACCCGGCCGTTGGGCGATGCGGTGGATATGTTAACGGACGCTGCACCCCACCCATGCAACCGCCAGGCCGCCCGCCCACCCGCGCCTGCGCCAGCTCCCGCTCCCGCGCCCGCACCCGCCACCAGCCCGCCCCGCTCCGCCACGCTCCTCGCCGCTCCGCCACGCTCCGCCACGCTCCTCCCCGCTCCGCCACGCTCCGCCACGCTCCTCCCCGCTCCGCCACGCTCCTCCCCGCTCCGCCACGCTCCCCCCCTCCGCCTCGCTCCGCCACGCTCCTCCCAGCTCCGCCACGCTCCTCCCCGCTCCGCCACGCTCCTCCCCGCTCCGCCACGCTCTCCCCCGCTCCGCCACGCTCCTCCCCCGCTCCGCCACCGCTCCGCCCACGCTCCTCCCAGCTCCGCCACGCTCCTCCCCGCTGCGCCACGCTCCTCCTCGCTGCACCACGCTCCTCCCCGCTGCGCCACGCTCATCCCCGCCCCCCTGAGCGTGCGTGCACACCCGCACACTCTCACACGCCCACAACCCGTCCACGCCCCGCCCCGCTCGCCCCGCCTACTCACGCCCACAACCCCCCGTCCGCCCCCTCCCTCGTCACATCCTCGCGCTAGCTCTCCCAGCCTCGCGCTCGCCACGCCCTTCCCGCCCTCTTCGCTCTCCCCGTCCCGCTCACCCTGGCCCACCCGTCCGCGCCCGGGTCGCCCAACCGCACCCTCCCGCGTGCGCGCGCCCGATCCTCCAACGCGACGGTGCGCGTAGCGCTGCGATTGCCCCCCCCCCTCCCCGGCCCCGCACGACCTTTTGGCGGTCGCGCCCTAATTCCGCGGGCTTAGCCGCCGCCGAGAGGGAAATTGTCCGCGCGCCGCCTCTATGACAAACTTTATCAAGCAGTTCCGCGAAGAGCTAGAGGGAAACTCGGGAACCTTTTGCGGGGTAGTGCGCAACGCGATTGAAATAGTGAAATGCATTACCATTCAATGTTTCTTCAAGCTGTTCTCGAAATGCGGCCGTTCTGGGCTCGATTAAATTTTTGATTGAATTTTCAACTGGGAAAATCGCTTGGTATGTCTGGTTTAATGTTCGATGATCCATGTACTTGGATGTGGAATGACAAAAAAAATTTTTTTCAGTTCAAAATAGTAAATTTTTAATATCTGTGGCATTAAGTGAGAAATACTTCGATCACTAGATGAGTGTCGTTAAGTCGTGACTTTAGTTTTTTAGGTGAAGTGTGTTTTCCTGGATTAGATCAAGTTCCATAGCGATGAGGAAACTGCAATGTGGCTGAAGCCCTCTGTCAGATCAAATGATAACCCTAGAGTGATGTTTAGCTTCAGCAAGGGTGCGGGATATTGGGGAGTGCTATGTGTTTGCTACTTTTTAGTCGAGATCAGGTATTCTGATCTTTTACATCGTATCTATCGCTTTTCATAGTATTGTTTACGCCATCGACCCTCTTACATTTTCCTCGAGAGTACACAACATACTTAGAGGCGCACCCAGGATTTTTCTCTGTGCGGGGGATGGAGAGGGTAGATGTGTTGTGTCTATCCGGCTCATTGTTTTCTTATAGTAAAGATTTTTTATTCATAATAATATGAAATGTATTTTAATTTGTTGAGTTACACATTTCATTTTTATAACATAAACAACTATTATAATGAATGCCTTTCATTAGTTCACAAACTTCTTAAAAACCAATATTTTTTCATATGTATCATTGACTTTGGAAGGGGGAGCTGCAGCCCCCCCCCTCTCCCCCATTTGCGCTAATGATCATACAAAATCATAACACTCAAAAATTTACATAATTGACTCAAAAATAACCAATTCCAACTACAAATATTTTCGCAAACATTTCGATTTTCAATAAAGATAGACGAATATGCTCATGAATAGCCGAGCTTCTAATCTTCATTGTGCATCATTACAAAATATTGAGCTTTACATGTCTGTCACATTTCAGGAGTGCATCTAGCGGAGAATATCTCATGGTGCGATAGAGTAACGTTGTGAGTATATGGTTGAAATTCCTCTGTTCTAAACATCCTAACGATGACCAATGAATACGAAAGAAAATCCATAAATTCGTAAACTATTATTAGATGTGTAGAAAATATTTAATCAGAAAACAATTATCAACTTCATTAATATTTGTTTGTAATCACGTGGATCTGGCTTTTATGCTGTTGATATACGCTGATACAGCTGGTATTATGCTGTTGACACTCAGCCGACCCCTTAATCTTCAGTGACCTCTTTTAAAATATAATCAACCCCCTTAGCGGGCTGAGTAATATAAAGCAAGTTAGGTGGCAATTAAAATAAATTACTTCCTCTACTTTATTTCCCAACCTTTTAAATAATATTGGTGGTGAGGTTGATACCTTGTAATAATTTGAGAAAAAGATATTGTGTGGTGTCAATATTTTTAAAATATCGACACTGCACAGTATCTTTTTCTCACACCATCTTCTCATTGTTTTTTTTTGTTGTTTTTTTGTTGTTTTTTTAAATTGGTTTCAAGGTCATTTTTAAGGCAGAAGTTATAAGATTATGTGAATAATTAACTTATTATCTAAAAACGAATAAATTATCTACACAGAATAATTTAAAAGTTGTCTTTCAAAACAATATCTCATTGACCGAAATGCTGGAATTTGAACTGTGCTACACCAGGACACAGTTGCACCACGTGAACGCCAATTGTAGCCCTCGGGTATTATTAAGGGAATTCGCCGTCGCACACGGCTCACAGTCGCCTTCCCCCCGACGCATTCGCCGCGTGGGCTCGCCCGGAGAAAGAATCAGGTGCGCTCCACTGCAATTGGCCTCGAGCCGCAGGTGCGAGAGCTAGTGGAATCGGCGCGGTGCCGGGGACGGGGCGGGGGGTGGGGCGCCGTTGTGGTGGGCGCCAGTTGGCAGAGCGCGCTCTCGGCGCCCGCTGCGTACCTGCCCACGCGCCGCCGCCGCCGCTGCTGCAGCTGCGCCTGACGCCCGCGCTCCCCGCCCCGCCAAACCCGGCCCCTCCCCGTCCCGCCATGCCGCGCTCCGCCCCGCCGCGCCGCGCCCGCCCGCCGCCCGCGCCGCGCCCCGACGCGCGTCGCCCCTTCCCGCTCCGCTTCGTCTCACTCCTCCCCGCCACCCCGCCTCGCCCCGCCCCGCCCCGCCCCAACCCCGCCCCGCACGCCCTGCCCCCGCACCGCCTCGCACCGCCCGCACCGCCCCGCACCGCCCCGCACCGCCGCCGCACCGCCCCGCACGCCCGCACCGCCCCGCACCGCCCCGCACCGCCCCGCACCCGCCCCGCACCGCCCCGCACCGCCCCGCCCCACCGCCCGCACCGCCCCGCCCGCACCGCCCGCCCGCACCGCCCCGCACCGCCCGCACCGCCCCGCCCCGCACCGCCCCGCACCGCCCCGCACCGCCCCGCACCCGCCCCGCACCGCCCCGCACCGCCCCGCACCGCCCCCGCCCCCGCCTCGCCCCGCCCCGCCCCGGCCCCCCCGCACCGCCCCGCACCGCCCCGCACCGCCCCGCACGCGCCCGCACCGCCCCGCAGCCGCCCCCGCCCCGCACCGCCCCACCGCCCCGCACCGCCCGCACCGCCCCGCACCGCCCGCACCGCCCCGCACCGCCCCGCACCGCCCCGCACCGCCCCGCACCGCCCCGCACCGCCCCGCCACCGCCCGCCCGCACCACGCCCCGCACGCCCCGCACCGCCCCGCACCGCCCCGCACCGCCCCGCACCGCCCCGCACCCGCCCCGCACCGCCCCGCACCGCCCCGCACCGCCCCCGCACCGCCCCGCACCGCCCCGCACCGCCCCGCACCGCCCCGCACCGCGCCCGCAGCCGCCCGCACCGCCCCGCACCGCCCCGCACCGCCCCGCATCGCCCCGCACCGCCCCGCACCGCCCCCGCACCGCCCCCGCACCGCCCCCACTCCGTCTAGCTCTACTCGGACCAGCCCCTCTCCGCCCAGCCCTACCCCCGCTCCAATCCATACGCCCCACTCCTCCCCAACCCACTCTGCGCCGTCCCCATTCTATCGTACCTCATTCCGCCCCGCTCTCTCCCCATGCATAGTCAGCCGCGCCCTCGTATCACCTCGCCGCCCACTCGCCGCCACCCGCCGTTGATTCACAGGGTTTCATGCTGCTCAACCCCCACGGTCTCCCTTCCGCACCATATCCAATACCACATGCCACGCCTTCGTTTTTTATGAGTTGATTGATTAGTTATTCAACTTGTCCCGTCCATATGTGCATGTGTTTTTCTCGAGAGCTGGCGGTGATTTTCCCCCCTTCTGGATAGAGAGATCTGGTGCCAACATAGTGTCTGCTCCCCTCAAGCAGGTATCTTCCGCCAGCGTCGCACCACCCTGGCCGAGACAAGCCCTGAGCACCTGACCGCTCTCTCCGGCATGTGTGGTCGTATAGTGCATGTCAATGTAATCGCGTGTGTGTAATCCGATAAGAGGGGACAAGGATGAAGAACTAAAAATCGCGCGCAGTCCGTGACCCGTTGGTTAAAGTACTGCTCCGGCATTCCCCTGCTGTTGGTCGGAGAAACCACGCAAAACTACCGAAGCAGCCGACCGGCCACGCTTTCATAACTTTCCTCACGCCACGGATCCCGTTCTCACTCAAGCCTAACACTTCAAACTCATTTGCCTCATAACAAGCCTCTTTCCACCTTCTTTTGTTTCCCTGAGTTTCAACCTGCTCCTCCTCGCCGCGACAACCCCACAGCTACTCTCCTACCTCCCCTCCACCACGTGCCAGACCTCCTCTCCCCTCCCTCTCTCTCTCCTTCATCCCCCCACCCCGCCAACGCGCAACCGGGCCACTGCGCCAGCTTTGCAAGTGGTCGCTAATCCGTGCGCTTAACGGGCGCCCCCCATCTCGTCTCCTCATTCGCTTTGTCCCTTCCGGAATTTGTAATTGACTTAATTTTAATTATAGAATGGTTTGGTCATTAAGTATTCTTTCGTGCAGCCACTCAATTAGGAATTCTCGCGTAATTAAAACGAATACGCAAATTTTGCCGAAGGGACGGCGCCCCTCGTCGGTATTCCTCGCCTTCCAATCCGGCTGCTGATGCTTCAACAGTGACAATGCACATTTCGTATCTGTGGAGCGTGACACAACTAAATTTATCCTCTCTTGAAACAGATGTAGAAAGAGGAATATGCCGAAAAATACTTTAATACTGTTATTTCTATCAGAATCGTGTTGGTGAAGGGTGAAAATATATTTTTACGACAACATACATTGTAAGAATCATATCCATCAATTTTCAGTATCAACAGATTACAAGAAATCCACACACAATGCTCTACGTTATTTGAAAACAGATTGCCAGATAAAGCAATTCAAATCGATACAAAATGTTAAATTCCAAATAAAATAATTTCTTCTTCATAAATGCTTCTATAAAATTAGGGAATATTCTAAGAATAAAACGAAAATAACATATATGTTAATAATAGCATTAATTCATTAGCATAATTTGTCTTGTATTATTCTGAAATATAAAGTTTTCCTGTAACAAGGGTAGCAGTTGGCATTAACTGATGTCACTGTAGGGTCTCTGACCGGGAAATGCTAGCGTTTGAGTACCCACGATGGTAGGAATTTCGACACTAGTTTGTCAGCTAAATCGTGTTCAGTCGCTGTCTGGAGGAGAATTCTAGCAACCGGCTGCTCTGATCGAAAGTTTTCTGTGGTTTCTCCTACTACAAATTTCAAAATTTTCAAAATTCAAATTTACAGTAGTGCTAAAGAGTCATTTTCTTAAAAATAACTCCGCACTTTTCAAAGGAAATTACCATTTTGAACGAGTTTTTTTTTTGTAATTTAATATTTTTGAAATAATATTGCCGTTCTACTATTAGGAAACCGAAAAATAAAGAAAGTTCCATGAGTCCAAAGGAAATAGAAAACTAATACGGAAATGTGTGCCACTCTGCTTCACTACTAGTTGCTTTAGTATTAACAGTGTTAAAAAATTAAATAGTGTAAAAGTGGAGCATGTATACTATCCTCGATATGATTGTGAAAGGAACCCCGAGGCACCAACTGCATTATTTTTTTAGATCTTATTGTATTATGGATTTTATTTTTGGACCTATTTATGTGTCGTCGAGATCATCTTACTCACCACTCATTGCTTCGATTACAGATCATTGGTGGATTTGCGAAAGGCAGTAGATGCATGAGCCGGGAAAACGAACAGCAGGTCAATGGCAAACCAAATTAATATCAGATGACGATTTTGTAACGTAATCCATGTTTGTTACATCTACTTACGAACGCAGAATGAGATCAGATAACAGTATGTGGAATGATTCCTGCTACCTCATGGATACGCACCAATCGATTAATAATAGGATTAACAAAACGATAACTATGGTGTTCAAAATACAGTTTCTACATTCAGAAAATATTACACCATTTAATTTAAAAAATGTTATACAATAAAACCAAACTATTCATATTTATTCAATGACTACAATAATCCTAAAATTAAAATTAAAATACGATGATGGATACAGTGGCAATCGTTTAAATGTTTATTGAGTGTAGTACATCCTAACACCTTAATTCGTTTCATATTAATTCACTATTTTCTTATTTAAATGTAGCTAATTAAGTCTACATTCTACAGTCTACATCCCAGTATCATTGCTGTTTTTATATTATAACTAGCTGAAGACACGCGGCGTTGCTCGAGCAATTATTTATCACAATCATGTATTAGATAGCGCGCGTATACAGCATTGCTCGGGATTGCGCAAAGATACTTTACACTAACATCAATAACTGCGGTTTCTTCGCATGTTTAGGAAAACGTTCAAAAAATAAAAATGAAATTTACATGTTTTGTTGAAAATATGTTTTAATCTGTTAATGTGAAGCTGAAAAGGCTTCCGTTGCTACGGTAATCATATTTCACTATCGAATAGACAGTAATTTAATTTTTTGCCGCCGTGTTAGTCCACTTGCACCTTTCCTTGCGGCGGCGATGGTGTAACGGTTAACGTTTCGGACTGTTGTACCCAAGTTGGCGGGTTCAAACCCGATCGAAGCCGTGGATTTTTCAGGGCGAAAAAATCCTTCGTACGCCTTCCTTCGGAGGGGAAGTAAAGCCGGCTGTCCCATGTTAGTAGATTTACTTGCATGTAAAAGATCCTCAAACCTAAATGACGCCTCTGAGCTAAATTCAAATCGCCTGTTTCTCGCCCAAGAAATACCTCCTTTCTCTGCTAGTTGGTGAAAGGAGCGTAGCGAAATTTACGTGGTCAGACGGAAGAGCAGGCCTAATGGCCTGAGTCTCGCCACGTAAAATAAGGCAATAATTCAATTCAATTCCTAACATATCTCCGCCCCCATTTGGTATTGCACCCTGCCCTTGCCCAGCCCATCCCAGCTTATCGTGACACTACCTGCAAACCACGAGTCTATTTCACTCGTTTTGTTTCTAAAATAATGTGTATTGAAATAAAAATAAAGTACGTAAGTCGCATTTATCCTTTTTGTGTAGGTTTATACTATGATATCAAGACAATAAATCACACTTGTCTAGAGAAGTCATCCGACCTGTTACAGTTTTACTTAGTATTTACGTATTCTTGTTTCATTACCTTTTTACACGTATTTCGTATCTGTTATCCTCTCAATACATTTCCACCTAATTCCAATGATCATTTTTTTAGATTACGTTTAAATATCACATATGAGAAGAAAAAGCTGGAAAATAATACTATTCACAAATAGAAACAACTCACTTTACGCAATTAAGTGTAAAATATACAACCACTTATCAGGGTTGGCATATATTTTTAATAGTTGTTTCATGACATTTGTTGTAATATTATTCATTAAATATTTCTATTTCAACTAAATGCGTCAGGGCAACATGTAGACACAGTTCTCTGCTCTCGATTTGCTTCTTTCATATTTTGATTTTAACATTGTATAAGCGACTACCAAGAATTTTTTTGAATTTTTTTGTATACTGTTAATAAATTTTTGTATTTTGTTTGTAAAAAAGCGTAATTTTGCGATAACATTTATCATCGCAACTACTACTGTCTACTTTTGTAACTACTCGATTCTGATACTCAGAAATGTATTTGTGCCAAATTTGGAAAAAATTACTTCAGTGGTAGTATTAATTTTTGTGTCACCATGGCATATAACTTTTTTATATCAAATAGAAGATTCGTATTCTATTGTTTTATAGATGAACTTCTTTCTGTTAAAGAGATATTTTGAGTGAACAGCATATAGCATTCAGTATTTCTCTTGTATTATTTTTAACAACTCTCTGGTAAGATTGGCAAAAGAGACCATTACTATCGTCGACTCCACCAATAAAAAATTATTTTCACTTTCGCTAGTCCGCACTTCTCAGCTCCTAGAGTAACCGCTTTTATAACCACGCTCACCTTCCGCACACAGTCGTTCCGTCCCCGAATGCTTCATCCTTCGTCGATATTCGGCGCGTACGATGCCCTCAATATCCAGAAGCACCCGCCTGCGGGGGGCTGTAAGTGGATATCGCGGTCTGGACGAGTTTGTATTGCCAGAGAAGTTATAAGTTCCCCTCCCGCGGAGCCCCTTTCTCCAACTTGCGGGCAATAGACTCCCGGGCTCGAACATACGGCCGCTTCCTCTCCACCCATCGCTGGCACACGGCTCCGCCCCGCCCCGCCTCCAACCCGCCCCGCCCCGCCCCGACACGCCCCGACACGCCTCCGACCCGACCCGCCTCCGACCCGACCCGACCCGACCCGCCTCCGACCCGACCCGACCCGACCCGCCTCCGACCCGACCCGACCCGCCTCCGACCCGACCCGACCCGACCCGCCTCCGACCCGACCCGACCCGCCTCCGACTCGACCCGACCCGACCCGACCCGCCTCCGACCCGACCCGACCCGCCTCCGACCCGACCCGACCCGACCCGACCCGCCTCCGACCCGCCTCCGACCCGCCTCCGACCCGCCTCCGACCCGCCTCCGACCCGCCTCCGACCCGCCACTCCCTTCCCCTCCCCGCCCCCGCCCTTCCTCGCCCCTCCCCACCTCTCACTGCCCCGCCTCGCTGACCGCTTTCGACGCCGCTGGTTTATGATCTGGAGATCTGCTCAAATTCGGCAACTTCGTACAGAAGCGGCACGTGAAAGCGGAAACGGAGGTACTTGTTCAGAATACAGAGACCACAATGTGTAGTATTTAAAGCACTGTGTGTTTTTGTTAAGAATCAAACTTGACCTTTCCATTCAATCAAATTTAGTAATATTTTTCTTTAAATGAGATGTAGTAAGTCCCAGATAATTTCCTCTTGCTATTAATAACCGAATTTATATGATAAACACTAAAGTTTATTAATATTTTCAGACTACTGGTCCCGGCAATGCTTCGCTATTACAATATATTACACTTCACTTGCTACTGGTCACGTGATTGTTAATAAGTGTTTACGCTGCGCTCTGCAAAAATTTCAATAGACGGAAGACTCTCGCTCCCCGTCTCTCCAATACCCACTGTTTATTCTGTTTTCTCCACCTCCGTCCCCAAATTAAAATAGAAGAAAGTAATAAAATATATTTTAGTTTTTGAGAGACCATTCAGTCTCGATACGACTTGCCAGTTTTCTTATCATTACCCATTTATTTTGATCATTGTTTAATGAAATTTTGCTAGATTTGTCGCGTTTATTTTCCGTGCGTAAGTTTATGATCAGTGGATCTACCCGTACCAGGGAACTGCTTCTAGTCATGACACGTGAAAATGAAAGTGAATAAGGACTGAATTTTAACATGGACGCTTAATGCAATCTTTATTCAAAGCACACACAGAGTTCGATACTATGAGGTGAATATTCTCTTGAATTGCCTGTACTGGTTTGCTGTGAGACAGATTTAGAGTAAAAATAGGGAATATTGCATATTTGTCAAAACTTAACAATCTCAATTACGACTGCTTTTTTTCTACCCACACTGCAATTTTAATTAAGAAATTAATGAAAATAGATTTGATGCTTTCATTAATTATTAGATCTTAACGACAAAGCAGGATGTATTCTGAACCTTTTTGCTGGTTCGGAACATTGAAGTGAAAAGCATTTTGATTTCGGAAAATAAAAGGCCGTCTTTATTCAAATCACATATGTGCATTAATTTTGTAGGGTGAATATTCTGTTCAATTCTCTGTATTAGTTAGCGGCGATTCGGTTGGAAATTAGCTTTCCGGTTAACAAATACTCGCGGTACTTGAAACGTTTTGTGATTTCCCATTTTCAGTACTAGTCAAACATCAATGTAATGCAATTCAATCATCAGACAAAAACATTAAACAACAGAAACGCAATGCACGAATTGTATTTGTTCAGAAATTTCGCATTTTTCATTGATAATTATAAACATAATCAAGGAAATAAATTAAGTTTTCAGGTGTTAGTTAATCAGAAGGAATAATTGTAAAGGTTGTCATTGCCAACAAAAGTATTTAATGTAATTAAGTATACAAAAGTATACTTAAGTAAATAAATATAAAGTATACTACTATAGTGTAATTAAGTAACAAAAGTATTTAATGTAATTAATTAATCAGTTGTCTGCTGGATGGAAG